>PNEQ01112395.1:0-61840 GCA_003012365.1 Medauroidea extradentata
CAACTACTCAAGACAAACAAAATAAAGTTTACAGAACATAAAAATGTTTACTAGAAAAAAAGTTACACCAACTGAAAGCCAAAGTGGTCGTACAGCTGACCCGCCATCTTTGAACGCCATTTTGAGACGGAAAGCTACCGATTTCGATGTCCGCGTCTCGATATTCGTAATCAGCGGTATCAAATTAACAAAATATGTACGTCTTAGCTTTATGTTCGAGGTGAGCCCACAAATGCTTCTGGCTCATAGTCTATATTGCGGTGTAGCTGGGTGGGCGCGCCTTCACTTCCTGACATGACATTCCTGTCTTATGACTATGTAGCTTCTCTCCCTGCCTTGCCGTTACATACCCCGGGGGCCCGACTATAAGACCACATTGTGTGTACCGTTCCTTGACTCACTTCAATCCTCTGTTCCTATGTGTCCATCCTTCCCTTGCTGAGGCGTCGTATACGTGCTTCCGGATAAACATAGCATTATTTAAACCCTAGTTACTTTTCTCGCTCTCAGATAATGTTTACTTTCCTGCGATTTCTTGACATAAACAAAGCAAGCTAAGTAACAACTCTAGTAAACAGATTGTGACGAACTCAACATTTAACGTCTCATGTCTGAATAAATAATATTTTTTATTTTTTATTCAAGGAAGAATGGACTTTAAAGTGCTCAGTTTATCGCGAACTCCCCCCCCCCTACAAAATGTACACACACACACACATATATATATATATATTTGTATGTATGTATATATATATGCATATGTGTATATATAGCTATACATATGTGTATATATGTGTGTGTATACACATGTATATATATATATATATATATTACATATATATATGTGTGTGTGTGTGAGTGTGTACATGTTTGTAAATATATGTTTAAATATATGTGTGTATATATGTATATATATATATATGTGTGTGTGTAAGTGTGTACGCCTAACTCGTTATATGACGATTTTTGCGCCAACTTATTTAAATGCCTTACGTGCACACCTGCAGCTCTGCTCTGTGGTCAATTATTGGATTTTTTTTTACTCTCCAAGCTTTTGAGTTCTTCCCGCTAGTCACAGGCGTATGGAATCGCAGAAACCTTGTTCTTATTAGTACAGTCAAATAAGTGTCGCCATACACAGAGGCACGCTGCCACTAACCACCAAGCAGAGCTACAGATATGCACATAAGGCATTGAAACGAAGTGATGCAAAAACATTTTCGCAAAAATTCTACGCGGCGCCTAGTTGTATGATATGAATAGGCAAACAAGTTTTAAAAAATCTGTTTTGAGCGAAATGTATTCGAAAGCATTGTGTTTCGCTGGAAAACGTGGTAATTAACATTTCTGGTGATTTTTTTTTCTTGTTGAGGTAGCGAAAGTATATAGTTAGCTATTTAAGAAGGTTAATCAGTTTATAGTCTGCATGTATTGAAATTTTCAATTAGTTGAAATCAAATTAAATTGTATTTCTTTATTAATAAACGTAAAAGGACTCGCGGTGGGTTTGGTTCCGTATTATTCGCGTGTGGGATACGTGGCGGGCGTTGCCGCTGGCCGGTGGTTTTTCTCCGTCAGGCATGTCTCGCTAGTCGCAAACCGGCCTAACCTTCACCCCGGCCTTCTGTCATACACAATGTGTACGGACCTGAAAAATTGGCGTTTTCATTCAGGAACAAGCTAGAATTCCATCAACCAGTTTCGCAACTGGCCCGTGATGACACCTCGTGTAAGTCGCTTACCCTATAATATAAATGTAACTAAAATACTGTCCCATATCACTGTATCAGCGATCAGCTAATCAAGAGCTCATGTGGGCTTGGGTGCGTATATTCTTGGAGGCTAGACTACAAGTCAGTGAACCCCCTGTCTAGCAATGTGACCCTGCCCAAAGGCTGAAACACATTTTCTATATTAAATTTATTGGTAAACAGAATAAATTGCTACACTGTAAATTTTTTTTCTAAAATGTTTAGGCAGTAATTAACTTAAACGCAGTATAGGACAGTTACCATACTTCCGTCTCGTAAATATGCAAACTTCTACCATTGTTAGAGACACTGGTAAATCGCGAAAATGTTTCACATAGTCTCCAATAAACTGTAGTATCGCAATCGCAACACGTGTGAACAGTTTTCTGGCAAATCTCACACGGTATGTGCTAAAACCGCACAGTTATAATTGGGTCTGTTGAAGAGGGACACAGTGCTTCATATAAACTATAGCCAATGTCGATACAAAACCTCCATTGTTATACATAGCATGTTGGAGCCTAGCAAACAATCAACTTTTCCCGCGATATACCAGTGTCTCTAACCATTGTTACAAAACAAGCCTGGTAACACTAGTATTCATTTGACTGTTTTGTAAAAAAAGTTTAGGAGTGCTACCATGGATGTCTGGGAAACAATTCTACCATACCTTTCTTAGCAATACTGTACGCACATGTGGAAAATTGACAAACTATATTTTAGAGTGTATGTTACTAAAACAAGTGAATATCCGTGTTGGATTTCTTTTTAACTTGGTAGAGTGTACTTCTGTCAACATAACTTATGAACCTAACTCAGAAATACACTTTGTTGAATTGTTTATCTTCTGAACTTGCCCATCGATATTTAGATTCTTAGATTGTAAGTAAATAGACCTATATTCGAGTTTTGCTTCTCCGTCTTTGGCAGGAGACCACAGCCTTCCAATTAGCAATCCTGCATTTTAGTAGGGCTTTAATCATTCCTACGGCGATGAATTTCGCTGATTCGCTGGTATGTTGAAGAAAAATACGAAAATCCATTGCCGTAGAATAGCTAAAGAAAACCTTATTGAAACGACATTTTTGGTAAGGTAGCCAGAATAATGCATTCATGGTTATCTATTCGTGAATTTTATTCTGGCGGAATTATTTATGCTAAGGAAATGCGTCGCTCTGGAAAAAAATATTAGCCTGGGCATTTTATGAAAATTATTTACTGTACTTTTCTTAGTTGTTCTATACTGACTTTCACAAACCTGTAGCTTACAACTAAAGTTATTCGTACCCAAATAAACTTGAACAAAACTACTTAACTTTGCGACTCTGTCAAAGTAGGTGGGTGAGAGAGATTTTGATCAGCGCTTAACATCGAGGTCTTTAGTGCTGGTGAGAGGTGACATGAGGCGAGTGTGAAGCGGCGCCGGAATGAAGGGGCGGGGGAACGGGAGCTCCCCGAGAAAACCCGCCGACCAACGGCATCGTCCGGCACGATTCTCACATGCAAAAATCCGGGGTTCGACCCCGCCGGGTATCGAACCCGGGTCGCCTTGGGGGGGGGGGGGCGATCTCTCGATCACCGCGGCCCCCTCAAAGTAGGTACAATGTAAGTTAAGTGAATATCAATTCGACATCGTTCGGCAAACCTGCACTTTGAAAAATAGTTTGTAAATATGCCACACGTGCGCATAGGAGCGCTAAGAAAGTAGACATTGTATAATTGTTTCCCAGACATCCATGGTAGCATTCCTAAACTTTTAATAAAACAGTCGAATATATACTAAATTATCCAGACTTCTTCACAACAACATTTAATCTAAATATGCCCGGAAATTGTTTGTATCATAACAAAATGTCGGTAATAGATTATGTTAATTTATTTTTCGATGCGAATTAAATAATTTTATTACCACAAGATAAATAATTTCTCAATATAAATAAATATTTAATTGAGCCTTATGTTTGCACGTGCTGCATTCACAACCACCACTTAGCGTACGTACGCAAGAAATAGAAAGTTGGTCAACTCTATTACGTACGTACGTACGCACGCTACGCGAGGATGTGAATGCTAGCATGCACACTCGGTGTTTCTACTTTTACACGTACGTACAGCTTAAGAGGCGAACCAGGGATAGCAAAGGAGTAAATACGTTGACTTTTCCGGGCTTTCAAATTAGCGGCCCACGAGTTTCTGTCACGTAGGACTGCATATAGTCAAAACTGAACATTCTTGATGAACGCGCCGTATACTAATGACCAAGAAAGATTTATTGGCTGCTGAACATTCTGCAACCACTCACTAATACGCTGCATATGCAGACCATAATGCCAGTAGATGTACTGTAGTGTCAATTAGCACACAGCCCAGTACAGTTCTCGATAACTGCAGCCCTGAATGGCAACAACCTATACGTAGGGACCTGCAAATTTCGCTTTATTATTTGGCAAGAGACTAGACCCAGCAGTCCTAAATATACAGTATTACAGTATGAGATGACACTGGTCGTATTCTCTATGTGATATCAGCTACGTGTGTGACCTCTTTACAGCACGTCGGTCACTCAAACCTGCAACTTGTAATTATTGGACAGATGCATTTTACCCGGCAAAGCACGGCGTTTTTTTGCCTATGAATAGGGAGGGACCGCCGTTTTTCGTGAAAAGAATTTGGCCCCACGTTGTTTCGGTGCCTTACGTACACATCTGCCGTTAAGCTTTGTGGTCAGTGATTGGATATTTAAATTCTCACGAGTCTTGGGATTGTACCGGCAAATCACAGACGTGTGGTGTTGCAGGAACCTTATCGTAATTGGCTCAGTCACATGAGATACGGCTCTTCACATAAACATGCTGACAATATTTATTAAAGCAGAATTGTAGATGTGCACGTAAGACAATGAAACAAACCAGGGCAAAACTCTTTTCTCAAAAACAGGGCTCTCTACCTGTGGGGGAAATTGGACGAGTATATAACCATTTGGAGTCTAACCTGGTGGTAAGAAATAGCGCGAATTTTGCATGCCTCGATCTGTATGAGTCGCCCCTGGGCTTTAGTGAATTGCCTGTATGCTTCGGAAACTAAAAATATCTCCAGTTTAGTTGGGTCTATCTCTTGACATCTGATCTCCTGATGGTCGGGACAAGCTTCCTCGTCAACGAGGAAAGTAAGAGAGCAGGACGAAGTAGTGTTTATTGAGCAACACAGACGTGTTTGGTGATGAACGTGAAGGGAGGAGGTAGAGAGGTGATGTCCCTCGAGGGCTTGACGAGAGTCTTTTGTTTCCTTGTTGCAGGGAAGAGCTTCACGCTGACCATCACTGTCAACACGTCACCGCCACAGGTCACGACCTACAACAAGGCCATCAAGGTCACTGTAGATGGCCCGCGGGAGCCCAGGTCCAAGACAAGTGAGTACTCCTCTCACTATTGTGGCCCACACTCATAACCGTTTATAGTAAAGTAATAGATAGAGCCACGAGTATTTCGTGCGTTAATCTGGCAACACTTCTCAGACCTAGACACACACTGACCAAAGTCAAATATCCATTGGCTTCTAACCGTAACACGTGTTACCACCACGACTTGTTTCCTTATTTATCACTGGCTTGCAGTCGTCAAAGATGTGTTAAAACAGGTGTCATCTAATCACAGAAGGAGTAGTGAAGTATACATTAACGGCATTCAACCTGACCTTGAATCAATACGCAAAATTATCGTGCCTTTAATAATATAATATTTAGGAATACAGAAGTGGAAGAAATCTCCGGTAGGACGCAAACTCAGTCACACACGCCAGAGGAACGGCTTCGCTGGCCAGCAACATGGCGGAAACACCTATCGCCAACTAGCGTAAGGCAGCCAGGCCAATAGAAACCTGGCTAGCATGCACGAGCCAATCGTACACAAACTGATATCAATGACCTCAGGTAGCCAGTAAGAGGGAAATTTCGCACATATCAAATCAGCCACCACGTCTTCTCACGTTACGTCTATGTTGCTATTTAGTTTGTGGTAAACTGTCGCAGCCTTGCGTGTGGCAACTCTGCCAAGAACGGTCGTGTAAATATTCCATCTAGTAGAGATCTGGAAATTTCGCGTCATTTTTCTGACAACAGTAGAGACTGAAAGCTGTTTTTAGCTCAATCGGCGTCTTCCGTTGTGCATTATCGTTAGAGATGATGGTTTATCACAGGAAAACTTGGCTGTTTGCTGGATTTAATTGCACGTCCAGCTTACCAGAAGATTACTGGCTTACGCTTGTACATGGAGATGTTACCCTATTTGACCGAGCCAATAAGAATTCCGTTACTGTAATATTTGATGCCTATTATTGGTCTGCAGACAGCTACGTTGTATCAGACGCACGTCACCCAATCATATGTGTTGTAATTAACTACAGTGTTTTAAAGGGTATGTTGGCACAAAACATTTTCGCGATATACCCTTCAAAACTGCAACATATATGATTCGGTAATATACGTTTGATACAACGTAGTTGTCTGCAGACCAATAATAGGCATCAAATATTACAGTAACGGGATTCTTATTGGCTCAGTCAAATAGGGTAACAGTACCAAGTACAAGCTGAAGCCAGTAATCTTCTGATAAGCTGAACGTGTGTTTAAATCCAGCAAACAGTCAACATTTCCTGCGATAAACCATCATCTCTAACTATGGTGGTTTGCCGCGGAGTAGGCTTAGGTTATGAACAACTAAAAATGTCAACAGTATAGTGACCAACCACGTGTAAAGCATCAAATACGTAACTGGCATCACGTAATGGGCCGGTGGCCAATGACATCACGGGTTGTTTCCCAGGATGTACATATCGATGAAGTCTAGTCTGTTCTCAAATAATAATGCGAATTTTGCTTGTATCTAGCTATGAGTAGGGACTTGAAAATTTCGCGTTTTCATTCGGACACAAACTAGATTTGAAACAACAATAGGTCTGCGTCACTTTCACAATTTGCATTTGTCTTTTTGACATCTTCTGAAGGTCGCTGAGCCAGTTAATAAGGAAGCAACTAAACTCAGACCCATAATGTGGTCTCGGTCTCACTATGTCAGTGAGCAGCCAATGAGCAACTGGTATCTGCTTCAGTACACGTGTATCCTTGAAGTCTAATCTACTGGTCAGCGAATACGCAAATTTGTCCAGTTTCTAGCTATGAGCCCTTCACGGCTACTGCTTTTCGTGATTCTTCCGTAGAAGAGATCAAAGCGGTATCAAATGATCCTTGTCAGCTGGATTGCCACAAGATAAGCCAAATCATTTTATTATAGACAGTTAGGCCACACCGCGTTCACGAAACTTGTGACGGCCGGTGTGAAGTTGCAAGGTAGGGCTGATGATTCTTACAACTGTGCTTTCCTGATGCACGCGAAGTAGATTGATCAACAATGAATAGGGACACCTGATTTTCGCAGCGTGTCTTTGTGAAATGACGTCTCTCATTCAATCACAATATGATTACTGCAACAACACACGTATGTTATTTGCACTTGTGTTGACCTCGTTGTCTTTCTTCCGTCACATTGTTTGATCATTGTGCTGTTTGATTTTTAACTTTTCGTTTTTCTCCCATTACATACTGGCTGTGTTCTATTTTGGAATTATTTGTATATATGTTGACTATGGCTATTTGTGGGTGGCTTACTTAATTTGTTTCTGTCGTATTTTGGTTGCTCGTTTTCCCGTGTTACTGTGAGTTTTCAGCGATTCAACAACATCATCGAGCAATGGCGTGTGTTCAGTGTACACCTCCATTACAAAAGTCATCCAAAGATGACAGTTTACATTGTCCTTCTCGAGTTGAACTACATGCAGTTTGGCGTGTAGTCGTTTAGACAATTCTCCGCCGGAGACTGTCTAGCACGCTGTGCGGTAGTGCGCGAACTCTGGCAATATCGGTGACGTATTAGCAGTGCGCGACGCTGTTAATTCCCAGAACGAAGAGTCGCGCGCATCCTTGTTGTCACCGCGGGATGAGAAGGTTTTGTTGGGGAGAATAATTAGCTGAGGAACGCGGCCCGCCAGATTGGCACAAAGACCGAGGGCGTCTGTACGCTCGCGTACGTCCCGGCACCTGACATTCCTGGGCGCGACCCCGTCCTCCTTATTAGCAAGTCGCTGTAGCTAATTACCACCGTCTTTGTGAGACTTGCGTCGACCCAAACAATAATTGCACTTTAATAACCGGCTACGATGTCGCAGAACAGGCAGTCGCACAGAAGCCAACATGCGCTCGTCAAATCGAATCAGTGTGAACGTGAATTTCAGCCACTGAAAATATTGATCGGTTAGGTCTCGTAAAGCAAAATATCATTTCGATTCGTATGGAAGAGGTCGACGTAAATTTATCTCACGTCCAAACAGATAACACACATAAACCGATCGACATCCCTATCAATAGAGACGTACAAAATTTGCGTTATCATTTGATAGCAGACTAAACTTTACCTTCCTATACATAACAGAGCATAATCTGCGATTCAATTGGCCACGAACTTAAATGTGTTGCCATTTGCGTGTGCTACGTCTTTACAGAGATTGGCTTCTCTACCGTGTAAGCAATTTTCGCGGCAAGTCACGACAATATCGGCCAGTAGGAGACGTCGAACGAGCCTATAGACACCTGGAGTCTATTCAGCGGTCATGAAATAACGAGAATTTTGCGTGTTTCTACCTATCAACTCCTAGCCAAACTTGCTGGAGACCGCACAAAGGTTTTTACCGACCACATACATATGTAGTTGGGAAAACAAACTATTTTGTTATTTTAACGAAATACGAGACGTTCCTTTCAGAACATGAAGTTAAGATACCAATTTAAAACGCTCCTACTTTTTAACCCTGCCGCGAGCAACGATATGGATTATTTTGTTAAATTATAATTATGTGGTTCAGTACCTATCGAATCTACATTTATGTCACGATTATCTTTTGTTTTAACACGTTGAGGCTTACCCACATTGATATAGGGGTTTAAAACGTTGATTTACTGCCCTGAAAACTATGAACAAATAAGTGTTTTTTTCTCTACAAAGAAATTCTTGAAAACATCGTATCCAAATTTTTTTACTACACTTTTGTTCCTCGAGCAACATTCTGTCTGAAAGCGATATCGTTAAAATGACTGAGCAGAGCCGAATATTATCTAACGACCAGTATATTATCCCTATTCGAACTCATGCCACGGCTCGCAGGTTGGCAACGTCCTTAAATCGGACAGTAAAATATTTGATTGACGCCAAACGTAATACTTGTTCAGAAACACTCGAACACACATTTTGTTGTACTACCCAAATCGCAATGTATCGTTGAATCAGACGGAACTCGGAATAAGGAACCGGAAGGAAAGCGAGTTTTGCTTTTATCAGAAAGGCGTCGTAGTACATGAAGTAAGGCGAAACAAATTGTATGAGATGTATAGATTTTCGGCAGTCTTTATACAAAGGCGATCACAAAACTACTTTTGAGTCAATTTGCGAGCAAAAAATAGCGAAAATAATGTGTTTCCCGCTGTCCATCTCTGGTGCTGAAGTTCTGTACAGGACAGTTTGATCGCAGGGCAAGATTTTTTATATAAGTTTTTATATATTGTCTTCGAAAGAGCCGTTTGGATTTCAATACTATATGTTACTCATGTCCCATATCCTCTCAAAGACTCTGTTAGGTAGCTTGCGCTGGACGAAGGGTGACATGAGGTGAGTATGGAGCAGCACCGGAATGAAAGGGCGGTGGAAACGGGAGATCCCCGAGAAAACCCGTCGAGCAAAGGCATCGTCCTGCACGATTCCCACGTGCGAAAATCCGGGGACCGACCCCGCCAGGAATCGAACCCGGATCGCCTTGGTGGGAGGCGAATAGTCTGACCACTCGGCCACCGCGACCTCTCGAATAGGCAAGTGATTTCTAGTCTATCGCCAAATTATTGCGAGAAATTTGCACGTTTCTACCGATTGTTTACTGCAGCATACGGAGGGACCGGAAATTTTAGCGTTATTTTCTCGCAGCAAATTAGACTGCTAGCTGCTACACGATAGTTTTACATCTCTCGTTATCTTCACACTTCGTGCCTGCAGTCGAGAACTCCTCTGGCAAACTGTTAATAAAGACTGTAAAAATTCGCGACTTCACTGACGTGTAGGCTAGCCTCCAAGAATATCTGAATATTCAAGCAGATATAAACTTTTTATTGGCTGTCCTTCGACACAGTGATATCACACGATTGGGCTTGCATTTAGTTTCTTCTTTATTACTGGTCAAGAGCTCACCCGGAACTGCCAAATATATCAAGGGTCAATTGCGAAAGGGTCACGAACCCTGATTTGTTTGAAATCTAACTTGTACCTAAAAGAAAACGCGAATTTTTCAGGTCCCTAAATATTAATAATTGCACGGCAGGGTGACCTATTTTCTGTGATGCGTCTCTCTTGTAAGTGGCATCACACAGCGGTCAAGCTTATGCAAAAAATTTAATAAATAAATATATATACACACAAATTAAATTTCATAGTGATACTTGACAAGGACACTTAACTTTACGTAAGACATGTTTTGCTTGGAAGAGTAAGTAGTCCCTCATATGAACTCCGTGAATACAAGCTAGGCAAGCAGAACTTAGTGTAATTACTCCAGAATAATTTATCCTAGAATGATTTCGGGAGACCATGTTAAATAAAGCAATATCAGAATGGCCGGAATGGAAATCGAACCCAGGCTATCCAGAATACAAACAAGACCCGTGTAACACAACCTCCCCCCCACCCTTTATTTCCACACACACACACATATATCAGGCGGTTAAAAAATAATAGGTTCAGTTATTTAATTAAAATAAACTTGAGGTATAGGAGTAGTATGTCGCTGTTATTGTTATTAATTATTCTTTGAAATATTCTGTGGATACAACATTAAGCTCATATTCTTTGAATCAAACGAAAGAAGTTAAACATAAAAGTTTGTGTGACAACAACTACAGCTCACCTACAGCTGAGCTATTTTTATGGCAGAAAAATGTTTTGTAACTCTTACCGTAAACTTTAAAAAAAATCTTACCCGCGGCAACATTTGTGCTGTGATTATAAAGTGTTTCTAGACTAGGGTGTTGCGTTGAGTCGAGCAACTAGTGAAGAGCTGTGTGAAGTGCAGAAGCGCGTAGGACGGTGTGGTATCTGGTGGCACCCCAGCCAGTGCAGAGATAGCGAGGGGGCGGGGGAGAGATCTCCCTCGAGGGGGATGCTGCGCTGGACCGGACGCGACGTAGGGCCTGGGAGCGCGGGGGGACATCCCCCACAATCCACCACACTACCACCTCTCCCCCGGCTTTAAACCAGCTGGTTCTCACGGTGTAGTCGTCACGAGTGATCGACTCCCCCGCGCATGCGCGTCGCCCGGAGACAAGTCGTCGCCACGCTAGAGGCCACAGACTAAGTAGTAATACAGACGTGAAGTGAAGTGGCGGCTCATTTGACACGGACGAACTTCACCGCTTGTTGGCTGTCCGAGGTTGTTGATACCAACCCCGTGTGTGCTTGGTTCCTACGTGATACGTTACGTTCCCTATTGGCCTGGCTGCCGGCTAGCAGTAGGTGTTTCTGACACATTGCTGGCCAGCGAAGCCATTTTGTTGTCGTGTGTGACCGAGTTTGCTGTTATACCAGCCATTTCACTTCTGCATTCCTAAATATTCTGTGCTAGAGGCCGTCCCGACAACTCGGCGGAAAACACTATCCAATCCAGCACAGAGCAGTACGCATATACTCCCACGTCAAACAACAGGAGTCGTAATTTCAACGAAGACACCCGAAGTAAGGCTACAACTCCCCTCTCCCCAATACCAACGTCAGAACAAGAATCATGGGTGATGGGCAGAGATGTTTGAGTATTACCATGTTAATAATATAATTGGCATTATTACATTTAACTCTCCAACGTACTAAATGGACCTATTTGTAAATGGCATGCATTTTTGTTAGAGACATTGGAAAATCGCGAAAATTTTTAACATAGTCTCCAATAAACTATAGTATATTAACCGTGACATGTGTGAACAGTTTTGTGGCGAATCACACACGCTGTGTGTTCAAGGTGTACAGTTCTAACTGGACCTGTTGAAGAGAGAAACAATGCTTCAAATAAACTATATAGCCAATATAGATACAAAACATTCAGTGTTATATACAGCATGTTGGAACCTAGCAAATAGTGAACTATTCCCGCGATATTCCAGTGTCTCTAATTATTGTGTATACATAAGTTAATTTCGATGTTATTTCACTGTACGATTATCTTTCGTAGATAAGTTGTCCTACGGAAGAGGAAAACTTCGGCATTCTTCAGCTAAGGAATTGATTCCCTTATTCCAGTTACGAGAACCTGGCGTACATGAAACAAAATAAGGTTTTTTTCTGGCGTTATCCAGTACTGAATTTAAGAAATAAAAAAAAATGAAACTCCCCGAGGTAGGCTTGCTCAGTCACGTGACAATATTTGCTCGGATCACCAGGTTACGTCTAAAAGACAGCAATCAATGCAGGCTTTCATGACTTTGTGGACAGTTGAGATCGTTACTCGGGATCTTGTTTGAACGCCTCAAGCTGGAACGTTGCCCTACCCATCGTGGCTTAAGAGCTCGCTCGTTAGTTTTGCAGTGGTTTCGAAAAAATTAGTTTAAACGCAAGTTAATACATACGTCAAAAACTCATTCTGGCAGTTTTAGCACTTGTATATCATCGTTTGTACATGCTTTTTTCTGTTGCAATACACGAAACGGATTTTTAGATTTGTGCCTCTGAAATAACAGATATTTTGTTGTCAACATAAGCCAAAACGAAGCAAAATAATTTTATGCATAGCAAACGGTACATTATTTCAAAAAACGCTCTGGCAAAATTGTGTGCCGTACGACAGTACACCGGCTCAAATTTTTTCGAAGCAATTGGTTAGAAAATATTCGAGTTATTTGCTATTGTTTGAAATAAATGTAAGATCATGGCCTTAACGGGCCTCCTTGCGTTTGTATGTGCGAGGCAGGAGCGGTAAGGTTGCTGTTGGCCGACGAATGTAATACATTATCGCCTCTCCGTGCAAGCCACTCAGCTGGTATGCAGTGCTTTACTATTATCCTTTTTCCTATGTGACTCTAAACGGTGACCACATTATTTTATTTGCGGGAACTTAGTTGAAAGTCTAACGTTTGTTTACATAGTTTTGTTTTTATAATACGGTTGTTATGTTTCCACATACGGCAGTCTGGAAAAGCCATTTTTGGTCATTTTGAGGGGTTCGAAAATTATGTTTCTAGTATACGCGCCGAATTTTTAAAACTATAGCGACATAGTTTGAAGTGTATGTTCTTTTCGTATATATACAAATATAATGTGAGTGAAGTAGTTTAGTCAAAAAAAGAATAGCCGTTACTCGCTGCAACGTATTTGAAGCGCAGATAGGGAGGCTCCTAAAGGCAATGATCTTTCATTTATTTTAAACAATTGCAAATAACTTGAATATTTTTTATCCGAATGCTTTGAAAATTATGAGACTGTGTACAGTCCTGAGATACACAATTTTGCCACAACTTTTTTTTTTAGTAATGTACCGTTTGCTAGCAAAAAATTAGTTTTGCTTCATTTCGGCAAATTTTTACAACAAAATATGCGCTACTTCAGGGACAAAAATCACGAGCGTCTGGGTAGCGTTAACTTTATCGCTCGTCGGACATACTTGGCAGCATTCGTTTATCCTCGGCTGTTGAGTGTCAATGCAGCTTCCCGCCACATATACACATTTTTATCGTAGTTTCCTAACATAGCAAAACCGCCCTTCGATTCAGAGCGAATTTTTGGTCATTTTAAAACTACTTAAACCAATAAAAACTAAGAGAAACTAACCTAAACTAATCTAAACTAGTTATCACAGGAGCCGGGGATAAGAGGGAAGGTGTGGCTCAATCGCCGAGGATGAACGAATGCCCCCGAGCATTTCCGAGTAGCGAGAAAGTTAACGCTACACAGGTGCTGGTCTCAGCTGCCGCTCCCCAGGTCGTCATTCCTCCGTGGACACGGGCTCGCCTGGAAGTATCAGCATATTCCTTTGTGGACCGGTGACGTGTTGGCGGGGCGGCATGAGGCACACAACAGACCTAGGGCCCAGGGGCGTGCGAGCGATCCTTTTCATCCGCCGTCAGCTCGCGTGATGAACTCTCCTGCCAGACGTCTTGTCATGTCTGGGACCTGCCTCCCAATACCTCCCGTCACCAGCCTATCCACCTGCACCATCGTGCATCTTGCGAGTTGACCTCAAAGACGGCATCACAGGGGCCCGCCAGATACATTTCGCGCTTCTGCCCGTGGTTAAACCTACTAAAGTCCGTACCAGGCACGGATACAGCGATGAATTTCGCGAAAAGGAGGTAGGGGAAGAAGTTACTTGAAATTAAAAAATAACGTATTATTTTGCGTTTAGATCGTCACACATTCTAACCCAACCGTTCATCTTCCTTATTGATTGTACTTCGTACACTGCTGAGTAAATAATAATACCCAGATATTTAAATACAATTTAATTAGAGTAAAAGTTTCTGGTGTTTCTTTTCCATATTATTTATTTGCTTGTGGTAATTGGGGGGGGGGGGGGGTGTCCGTATCATCCTCCCTTATTTCACCAACCTGCCCTTTTTTTTTTAACGCACTTGAATACGTCCCTTGCTGTCATCTCTTTTGTTAATAATATTCATTTTCGTTTAGTAAGCGAAGGATGTGACGAATAACCGGCAATGTTTCTTTATAGAAACATTACATTTTACTATTGGGTGCGAGTTGTTAGATAAAATCGGTACTGGGATTTATTGAGTGTTTATTATTTGGCGAGAGAGAACTTTTATCTTAAAACTTATATTAGCTTAGTTATTTCATAGTAACGTTTTAATTTTTCGAATACAATGTAGGACTTAACGAAAGGTAAAGTAATTAGCTACGTTTCTATTAAAACATATTTTCAGTTAAATCTTGCCAAATTTTTAACCGGGAAGGAATAAAGAAAAATTCACTGTAATAAGTGAGATTGGGGGTTGGCTAACTTTGTGTCCGTAAAACGGACAGCAAGCCTGATTACCAGGAAGTGGTAAGTGGTCAGGTATATTTCTCAGATAAGAAACGTCAAAATCAGGAACACTTGTACAGTAACTTATTGTTTAGAATCTTTCGTTAGTATAAATGTGAACTTATTTTTTTTAGAGAAAATGTCTTGTGAAGAAAGCTTAGAATTTGATGTCTCTGTTCGAATTCAACACAACGCGTCTTTGGTCGAGCTCTTCACTACCACTAAAATAAATGTTATCGTGTAAAATTATTTATTAAATATTTTTGTCGTTTTCAAGCTTACATTTAACAGTTGCTTATGTCTTAACGAGGGAAAAAAATGGTCGTTACTTGGTTACTTTTCCATGCGCAAGACACTCAACGAGCGAAAATATCCTACGTGAGTTTTTTCATGCCGTTACATACAGTGTTTGCACAAACAAATTCTCGTAATAACACTCTTGACAAAAATGCTCAAGGATTTGCGAACACAATTCTCACATTTATTAAGAGTGCAAAGTGCACAAATTGACGCTAAAGACGTTTTTGTGTTATGCAAGTTTTCGAAGTCCGTGCATAAGAACTAAAACAGAGCATACAAAACACCGAAAGAAAAATTTTGTAGAAAGTCTTCCCTGCAAAATTATTTTGTAGTAGCCATAAAATTATTTTGTGGCAGCCACGATATTTCAGCGGTGTCAACAAAATGATTTTGTGGTGACTACAAAATAAATGTTGCAGGGTAAATACTCATAAAATATTTTGTAGCTGCCACTAAATATATTTTCCGTACAGTTTTTATCAGTTTGTTTAAGCACATATTGTGCCAAAAAAAAAGTTGCCTTTAGCTCGATCTCCTGCAACGGTTTCAAATGTGCCATATTTCTGTATCACAGGTGTGTCAACAGAAAATAAAAAAAATTCTCAGGCCTTATTTTTTTCTCACAAAGTTGACTGTGATTAATTTCAAGAATTATCGGTTTTTTCGGCATCTAGAATCTAACGAACTTTACACAATTCATTACGCGTTAAATATTGACATTTGAAAGAACTGTGGAATGGGAGTGCATGACTGTATTTGTTTGCTTGGACATAATTCATTGCGAAATAAATGAGTGCCAAAAGAAAACTAAATATAGGTCAAAAATAATAAATAAGCGAGTATGCTTTAGTCAACAGGATACATACACAACATAAAATTCCAAAAATAGAATTTGGTCAAATAAAACAAGGAACAAACAGATAATAAATGCAATAAGAAATAATCAAATAAGAAACCTAAGTTAACACGCGACACAATGATAAATATAAACAGTAATACATAAAATATAAAAATAAATATTGACAGTTGATGCAGGAAAAACCAAATGAAACTCGGCCTGTCCTGTCAACACGATACATTCCCTGACTGTACTGATAAAAAAAACCCTGTTTTAATAATACTGTGGTTGAATCGTTCAGAGCTGTATCACTTTTTTAATAATGTTGTAGTTTGTTTGATTATGAGCTACTGATTTTAAGTCGAGACACAATTAATCAAAGACGAATGCACAGTATAGATATAGTATACGTCAAATTATATATGCATGGCACAAAATGCTAAATTACTTAAGTTTATATCCTCTAGTACAGTAAAATGTCTGACAATAAGTTCATAATAACACATTTTCGATAATGGAAATGGATGACCAGGATTAGGGTTTATTCTTGTCATGTGTACGGGTAATTTTTTCAGATGTATTTTATTGTTTGTAACAGTGCGTATTTCGCAATCACTTTCATCGAACACTTGCAATAATATCGAAAAGATGGACGGATGTACGTTTAGTGCGCATCTGTGTAAGTAAGTTGCAGCAAAACTTCTCTATGCCTGATATCATAGAAATAAATTATCTGAGCAGATTTCAGACTGGGGTTAATTGGGCTGAATTCTTCCCTAGTTTGAAAAGTTCAACGGATATCTTTAGTAATGATTAGTAAATTAAATACCTTTTTACACCTCCAAAAAGCTGTATTTAATCTAATAGGCATACATTGACGATCTTAGTTCCAGGATGACTATAAATTAATTGTGCTCCAAGTCGGTATAAGTAGTCAGAGAAGAATGACATTTTCAATAATACACCATTCAGCAAACTTTAGGACTCCTACTCACAGAGGGTGACATTTGCCCATTTTAATTTAAATTTTCCCCCATATGGTAGTTAGTAATTAAATTAAATATTATGTGTGATTACACACGGTAACTTTGTGTTGGTGTATAATATGGCCCCAAAACTGTTTGTGATGTTTACTTCTGGTAGACGTCCGGCGTTTTGTTTTTAAAAATATAGGAATATGTGCATCTTATAGTCATTGCAAAAACTGAGTATAAATTGTAAATACTATATTTTCATATATCTGCAGGTGTTTAGTTATTTCCTGTTGCAAGAAGTGGCTTCTGTTCGTCTGGTTTCTGCAGGCAGAGCGTCGCTCGCGAGCCGCTCGGAGTCCGGGACTCGTCGCGACTTGTGACTGCGGCTTCGCAGCGTCGCGTAACTTGGAGCTGCGTCTAAGACGCCAGTTAAATTTGTCGTCAGTAGATTATTTGAAAGAAACATCCGGTGATAACAGAGCAAACAACGTGAACAAAACGACGACTGAGAAGTTCTCCGACGAACCGTCGCCGAGCTCCCGCGTGTATTCATGCGCGAGAAAAACTTGGCCCGCAAGTCTGGCATCGCTTCCGCGGGAGAAATTCGTCGTGGAACGTCCCGAACAAGGTAAAACTGCACTTGTTTGCACCCCCAGCTACAGTTACAGGCACGGGAATGCTTCATGTAACTTCAAAACTTACCTATACTGCTACCTGTATTCTGCTTCTGTTTACAAACTGCAAAAAAAATTTTTTTTCTAAGTTGTTCATAAAAATCGTTGCTACGCATCATACTTGAGCGGAAACAATACATTTTTAAAATTCATTCAACTTTAAGAACATAATAATACAGGTGTGCAGGATGAGTCCGGCGTAAAGGTAGATAAAGAAGATAAACATATTTAGGAAAATTTAAAATTTGCCTGAAACCTACAAACTCATTCTCAATTTGCATTGCTTGTCGTTTTTGAACGAATAAATTCTCTGTTTTTTCTCAAAAGAATCCTTTTTTTTTAATTATTTCGATTTTGTAAAGCGACTTGTTCCATTCATACATTGATTATCCTCGCTTGCTTGCATTTGTTACCCTGGCCTGAATATGAAAACTTGAATGCGAAAGTGTTATAAGTGCTTATAAAGTTATGTTTATTTTTCCTGCAATAGTATTACTAATATATTACCGTTTAACTGCCATTTTGTTTTAATTGTACTATAATGTGACAGATAAAGGAGTAAGACTGATATACATAACCTCGAATAATAGTTATCGTTGTACAAGTTACCCAACGAATAAACAAAAATAGCTTTCCTCCTTTAGTGTTTTATGTCGAGATATTGCTACTAACCGTTCCATAATAATATTGATGTATGCGTTACGTTTCTCATATCCCAGAAAAATGTAAGTTACTTGAACTAGCGATTGTTTTATTTTACGTATCTCCTTAAAAGCAACCGATACATTCGCATTTATTTCTCCGCATTAAATCTCATGCCCCGGAGCGCGTACGGATTCATGATTGGAATGTATTGAAACATTCCACCTAACAGATTCTGTTTCACTGGGGCTCACAAAGGCTTAGCAGGTGATATTCACATCAGTTAAAAAGTAATACACGTTGGCGAATAATTGCAACAAGCTGAGGCCACGCGATAGACATTCTGTCGGAAGGAAAATGCATGAGTCGCAACAAATTCCACCAATTTAAAGCAGTATACGTTTCATTATAATTGAAGTGTTAGTATTTATTTTAACTGTTGATGAGTCCGAAATCTTCTACATTCAAAATCTTAATAATTTCATAAAAGTGAAGGCCACTGCCACTGAAGCTAATGCGTGGGCGTGCTTGGCGGGCATTGGAGGAGGGGGGACGGAAGGAGACACGTCCACCGCCCTTCCCTCCAAAAAATATTTTGTGGTACATTATTCTCCTCAAATAATTTATATAATCAAAATATTAATATTCCTTCTCGCAATGTTTCCAAAGGTTTTATACGAAAACTGCTTAAATAACCCTCAATTTGCACCTTGAAATCAACATTTTTCCTGAGGAATACCCTAGAGATCAGCCACTGAGCAAATTATAACTGTCTGTACAAAATATTGACTGACGCGCAAGCCTATGAGCTAATAATTAGGTGAGAGTTATGTCTGAGGGTTTAAAATAAAGTAAAGAGTCAATATACAGTCGACGTGATTGGTCCCAATCGCACTCCTGGACCAAACATATCTTCTTACAGTCATCACTTGTTCTGTCTAGACATGGAATTCCCCAGACACAGTTTACTTTATAACGACAACATTATTATGGTATTACCTGGTAGAGGTTTCCGAACCAATTTGCTACGCACTCTGTTCTTAAATGCTCAGTTATGGAAAGAGCCACAAGTTTGCGCCAATTTTCACCAGTACCCTTACATGCATATCCGCAGCTCTATTCCGTGGTTATTGGCAACGTATCTTTGTTCAGACACGTCTCTCATTTTGCATTCAGCAATATAAATAATGTTATTGTAACATCATACGTCCGTTACTTTCCAGCACAAACCAAGACAAGCGAGAGTTAAACATTCGATCACTCACAATGAAGCACAGCTGCTGGTGTAAAGTAAGGCATTCATACCAAATGATGTAAAATTATTTTCGCCACAAAGTCGTGGATCTAGTCTTGAGGTACAATGTATAAAAAAGGTAAACTACTACCAGTGATTTTTCACTTAATTCCATATCGAAACGTTATAACCAATTAAATAAGTGAAAAAACATGAAAAACACATAATATATTTCAAAACTTAAACAAAATATCATCTTAATTTTATTATTTATCACCCGTGCTAAAGTTTAAACGTCAAACTGCAACCCTGGATAATAGTAGTACAAATTTTTCCCTTATTTGTGATAACATTCATCGTGATAATGGCAAAGTTTTAGGAAATATAACTTATCAGTATATACGCGCATGGGCGTAACCAAACCGCCGGAGAACCCAAGTGCTATGAACTTGGTCTAATGAACTGATAACCATAACATCATTTAGTGGTCGTAGATTGTACTTAATCTTAACTGTAGACATCAATGTTGATTCCTCCGCTTTTTATAAAAATCGTATAGATTAAATACGAAGTTTCATAAACTGTAACTGGACGAAAATTCTGTATAATTGCAATTACTTCAATTTAAGCAAACATAGAAGTGTTCAAATGTATTTTATAAACGGATTTTAAAATATTTTGTAATGAGCCAATATATGCCGAGTATTGGGCACTGTGTTTTTGTGTTCAGGATTGCAAGCTCAAAATATAAGGAAACGGTAATAAAATGTCAAGCCTTTGAAATTACTGATTACATTCGTTTATGCTACACAGTCCTATGTACACCCTGTCCTAATCTAGTGGTTCGTTGGCCGCGACTCCATTGAGTGGCAAGTTGCATATCTAAGAAGCTAGTGTTCTCATGCAAGTTTGCTATTGGTTCCAAGTCCTCTATATCAAGTTTAATAAACAATGGCCCAATCAAGGAAGTAAGTCACACGAATAGGAGTTCGAAATCTACCCCATTCCCAAATGAATTTCCGAGATTTCCGGAGTCTCCAGCAATGACTATACACAACTCTGGAACCATTAGATGGCAGGTACAGGTGAATCGTCACCCAGTAGCGGTAAAGAGGCGAGGAACGATTTATCAATTAACGCAACTTCAGTAATAGGTAAATATACTCTTATTGACTGATTGATTCTTGCAGGCATGCCATTGCCAAGTTACTCATGGTGTCGGATCTAATATTGCTAGGGGTCCTGAAAAATTGTTTTGGACACAGATTAAAAGACAAACAACTATAAATCCGTGTTACGTTTCGTAACTAGCCCTCGAGTAGTTTTCCGCAAAAATACTTTTTGAACCAATTCGATTCAATGTCTTCCGTGCATATCTGCAGTTCTGCTTCGTGGTTATTGGCAGCGTGTCCTTGTGTGGAGGAGTTACTTATTTGACTGGGCCTATCAGATCAAGGTAGCTGCAGCACCACACGACTGTAGTTAGCAAGTATAACCTAACCTCAATATGTGGAGAGTTAAAATCATCCAATCTTTGACCACGAAGCAGAGCTGCAGGTGTGCACGTTAGGTATTGAAACAAGTTAAGGCCATGCTCTTCAGTTTCTTATGTTATTGAGATAATAATTTTTTAAATGTTAAACTAGAGGAGACATCAAAAATATGCCTGGCAGTTTTGTTTAAGATGATTTTTGCTGTGATAGCTAGTTATTTATAAGCAAGAAATTGTACGGTGTCACCTGAAAAGTCAATTAACCAGAATTTCGTTAGGTACATAATTAGTCAAAACCATAGTATTTACTGCCTAGAGAAAATAAGCCAACAAGCAGAAGACGATTTTAAACAAAACTGTCTGACAGATTTGTGATATGTGCTCTCGTTTAGGCGTAAAAAATAATATCGCGTAAAAAGAAGTAACTAGAGAGCATGGCCGTAAGTTGGTTCAAAAATACTGGCCTCTACTTATTTGACACCCTTTAGCAGGAGTCGAGCTAATAATGTAGAAGCAACTTTATGCAGTCCCACTCGTGTGGTGTTGCTACATCAGCGAGCAGCCAATGGACAGTCGATCTCTGCTTCACTAAACATAATACAGGATGAGATTTTTAAATGTTTGTAGCAATGGGAGTTTACAGTTAGATTTTATTGGTTTGTGGGCATACGCCATTGCTCATGTTTTGGCTGATCAAACTTGTGTTGAATGACAAATTACAAAAAATAACAAAAAAAACAGACAAAACACACACACACACAAAAAAGAGAGAAAAAAATGCCAGAGGAATTCTGTCAGTTTTTTTTTTAATTAGACAAAGAATTCTAAAGGCAGAATTCAGTCGAGTAACGATACAACACACAGACACAAAATACATATAACCAGATTTCCAAAATGAGAAAAAGATGGAAGAAGACAAAAAAACTGTGAACAGTGGACAACAAACAAAGGACAAGAGACACCACAACACAAGTTAAAAACAACGAAAAAATGCGACGTTTCGGGAATTGCGATCTATTCCCGTCTTCAGGCTAAGAAACAGCTGGTCGGAACACCAAGATGCGAATACAGGGTATTGTCAAATTGCATGCAAATATTTTGGGAAAACATTCCTCACATCTCGAGGAACGCACAGTTTCTGCACTTTAGCTCACAATACATGATGCATTTTTCATGGTACGGGCTTGATCATATTGATGCGGAACATCATTACACCAATACTGTACATTGTAAACTCCTCCGCTATGTCACTAGGCCATAAAAAGTAGGGAAAACCGTGGAAACAGCAACCCTGTACAGTCTTCGAAGCTAATATACAGGTCAGTGAGCCAGCGAATGTTTCCAGAAACTAAATATCGCTTTCTTTGAAACTGGACCATCGCTAGAGGCAACGATTTTCGGTGAAAAGAATTCTGCGCCATCAAGTTTCAATGTCTCACGTGAACACCTTCAGCTCAGCTTCTTGTTCAGTGATTGGATGTTTTTTTACTGTGAACGTGTTGAGGTTCTACCCGGAAAACACAGGTGTGTGGTGTCACAGAGATCTTGTTATGATTGGCACAGTCAAATGAGCCACGCCTCTCATCTCAAGCACGTTCCAGATGTACACGTTAAACATTGAAAAAAGTGATGCAGGATTCCTTTAATCAAGAATCACTGGCTTTAACCATCGCTAAAGCCAGTGATTTTTGGTGAAAAGAATTCTGCAACAATTTGTTTCAGTACCTTATGTAAAAATGTGTTTCCTTGCTTCATGATCAGTGATTGGAAGTTTTTAACTTTCGGCATCTCGGGGTCCTACCCGCTAATCACGGACTTATAGTGTCGCGGTAACATTGTTCTGGTTGGTACAGTCAAATGAGCCACGCCTCTGCCCTATTATATTCTGCCAGTAACCACGAATCAGAGTTGCAGGTGTGTACGTAAGGCATTGAAACAATTTGTTGCAGAATTCTTTTCACCAAAAATCTCTGGCTCTAACCATCGCCCATGCTCCGCCACGGTTGGTAACAGTGTTATCTTTGAGGAAACTCGACTCTGTAAAGACACCCTGCACGGGGCCCCAATCAGACGCGGCGTGCTGGGATAAGACAGCAATCAGCTGGTGGCAGGCCAGAGAGCGTGCTATACAGCCGAGTGCAGACTACACTGAGAGAAATGTTCAGCAGATTCCGGCAAACGTTTTGTTGTTTCGTATAGTGCTGATTAAATATTTTCATCGCTGAAAATCAATTTCTTGAGGTTTATATTTTGTAGTTCTTGTTGCCCTAAAATATAGCTAATATTTAGTTAGCACCACTTAATATTTGATTGGCTGCAAGCACAGTTCATTCTAAATCGCAAAGAAGTTACTTGTACAGAACATGGGACATCTGAGCTTGAATATGGTACATTATTTACACCCATATACATACATACAATTTTTTTAGTTATTATTTTCCATTTTCTGAAGATATCAAACTATCACGATTGCGTTTGGGTGCAGAAGAATTATTGCGCATTTTTAACAGGAATTTAAAAGAAAAAAGTCTCTCGAGGTGTGATTATGAATCACAGCCTGCAGAAACATAAAATGTTTATAGAACATACAAAATGTAAGTTTGTGTTTTTACTTTTTCCAAACTAGTTATAACATTTACATTAACGAAATATTTTAGTGTCGGGCTCAATACTTTCACAAATTTGACAACGCAACTTTTTCTTGAGAGAGGGGGTTAACAAAATCATATACCGTATGTATAGATCATTATTACGTATCGATATTGTGTTATGATTTTATAAACTTTAGCATACAAGGTATGAACTTTAATTTAGCATGTTGCTAATAAATATGGCGGTATTAAGTTACAACGTGTTAAAACCTAACATTCTATGATATACGCGTTTGTTTGTGTTCGTAACGTATTTACTAAATAAACTGCATTATTGTGAACATACGCCATTACAAGAAACATTCAAAGACAGTATTTACTTAAGTCTCAAGATTTATATTACATACAATACATATACAGTACAATTCGATTAAGCTAAACGCGGAGGGAGGCAGATTGTAAAGTTACATTAGAATTAAACAGTACGTTATATTTAGTTAAGATAGCCTCTGACTTGTTAGGTTTGCAATCCCACCTTAAACAATGTATCCGAGACTGATGTATTGTAACGGGTACGGCGATCAGAACACAATCTTGTATGGACGTTCTGGTGCATCCTGGTAGCGATGTGACCTGGGCGTCGATATGGAGATGACAGGATCTTCTCGATTGTCACACGCCCGTTTATCGCCTAGTATTTGGCAACTCGTATCCTAGTTTCAGGCTATCAGAGTGGCATTATATCCAGTGCTTAATATTTACAAATTCTTGTCCGGGTTGGCCTGGCCAGGAAACTATGCTGGGTTGAGTGCTCAGGTTTGCGGGTTTACCAAGGCCTACTTGTAGAGGCTGGAAAAATTCGCGGGGTTCACTGACGTGTAGGCTAGCCTCCAAGAATATATGCTTACTGGATCTGATAGCAGCTGTTTATTAGCTGCTCGCTGACACAGTATAATCGGCCTGTCATCAGTCACAGTCTTATTATTGGCTCAGTTACTTCTAGGAAGTGTCGAGTAAGTCAACATCCAGTTGTGAACGTGATACAAACCTATAGTTCTTGGAATTCCAGCTTGCGTCTAAAAGAAAACGCGAATTTTTCACGTCTCTACCTACTTGTCTCATACTATGTTTGACACAGGAGTACTGCATGAATCGTAACAGTAAGCAAAAAAAAACACATATTTAATTTGCTGAAGTAACTATTTGTTTGGTATTATACAAACACATATGGTGAAACATTTTTTTTTTCAGTGTACAGTCGCTACTTTCGAGCTTAATGATCTGCCAGCTAAAATTACTACTCACATTTGTCTCTCTCTTCGCTCACATTATTTCTCTCAAACTTACTTATATGACGTAGTGAGTGGGATTTGTATAGCCAGAGCAAATTCCATATAAATTAATAATCGCAAATGCTTGCATTCCACTTCGGAAACTTGTATTTTTAATGATACTCGTCAGTTTGGTTTGATATTCTCATTATTAATCGAAAATTTACTATAGTAAACGAGAAAAAATTAAATCATACAAATTCTCTAAAGCAAAGAAATAGATTCCTACAAAATATCGGCATGCATTATAACAACAATTAAGTAATTTTCTCCGCTCTATTGTTTTACAAAATAACAGCACAAGTTACTATTATTGCAGTTTGGGACAAGTGAAGCAGCAGACAGTAAGCCCATTTATATTTGCTGAACTAGTGTTTAGAACCGCAAATACTACATTGGGAGATTAACTACCAAGCGAAGGAGGAAGATTAAGTTTTTGTACAGATAATTTTTAAATCTCTAACAGGAAGTGATACCCTACAATTAATAGCCTATATTTTATGCACCCGCAGACATCGAATTACGAAAGCTATCGAGATAGAAGATAAAAACTGACTGAAAAATGAAGTCTTCCATTGCCTTAGAATCGCTTCACTCTAGCATGAACAGTGCACTTCTAAGATACCACTTCGCATAGATTACCACAGACTGTCAGAAACTATTTCTGATTGTTTTCCAACTCCCGAGTCGAAGCTTCGAGATTCCGGCGCACGAAGCACAAGACTGCGGGTGTATTTGTTAGATCAAAAGCGTGTTTGTCCATAATAGTGATCGCACACACGTAGGGCAGTCAACAGGTGTTTCGATACCCTTCACAAACAAATACGTCGGGATCCCATTCAATTATATCACTACTTATGATTTCAAAGACAAGAAAAATGTTACTAGCGAAAATATACTCCAATTTAATTTAGTATTATTAGAGAGGATGATTTATCGCGGGAATACTTGACTATTTATGGGTCTCAACGCACGTTCAGTTTACCAGAAGATGACCGGCTTTCGCTTGTACGTGGATCTGTTGCCCTATTTGACTGAGCCAATTAGAATCCGGCTGTTGTAATATTTGATGCCTATTGTTGGTTTGCAGACAGCTACGTTGTGTCAAACGTATATCACCTAATCATATGTGTTGTAATTAACTACGGCGTTTTCAAGGGTATGTTGGCACCAAACATTTTTGCGACATACCATCATCTCTAAGTATTATTATAGACGACCTATTGTGGTAGAACGGTATTTACTAAACTCTCCAATCCATGTCTTAATATTTATGTCATTAAATAGGGGCGTTTGGTGTCCTTTAGCTGCACCGTAAAAACACTTCCTAAATAATAATGGAAGTAATTAACCTATAGGCTTACACAGTATGCCATGCTTCAGCTTGTAAAGTAAACAAGTAATCAGTAGAGCCACGATTTTGTCGCGAAAAGATTTTTGCTACATGTTGTTTCAGTGTCTCGCGTGAACCTCGGCAGTTCTGCTTCACGGCTATTGGCAGCGCGTCTTTGCTCAGACACGCCCCTTACTTGACTGCACCGATAACAATTAGGCTATTGTGACGCAATACGTCTGTGATTTGTCAGTAGAACATCAAGACAAGTGTCAGTTAAAACGTCCAATCACTGACCATGAAATAGAGCTGCGGATGTGAACATAAGGCACGGAAACCAAATCTTTTCGCCATAAAATCGTGGCTCTAGAATCAGCATTGTTACTATACCAGTCTGGTAATACTATTATATCTTTGACTGTATCCAAAAAATGTATAGCAACGCTACCATTGACGCATGGGGAAAAAAATTTTACCATAACTTCTTTCTTCGTATGGGCTGTTCAGGATAAAGTGATAACTTCTAACGATTTACTGTGAGCCGTTATGCCTCCATCTTTACTATATTAAATATGAAAACTTCCAAGAAACGAAAAAATACAATAAACGTTTCACAGCTCTCAAAATTTTTACTTATATGACACAAATAAATACATTATTTTATTATTAAAATTTGGGTCAGTGCTCACTTTAAAGTAAACCACCTATAACAATTCTATACATCGGTATCGTATGTATACAAATAAAATTTTTACAATGTGTCATGTCTGGGACAAATGTCCCCCCATCCCCTCTCCCTTGTCGAAGACCCTGTGCACACGCCCCGTGGCGCTAACCTTTGAGACCGCCGCGTCAATAGGCCGCTCTACGCTTCTTCAGCAGCTATCCACCTCCCACCCCCTTATTATACCCACGCCGTGGACCACACCCAAATCATCTTAAATCACTTCAAAGGGGCGGGCTCAAATCGCCGACCTGATCCGCGTGCCGCCCTCAAAGGGGTGCGATCGATCGACGATGCTCCTCCACCCCTTCTGCCCTCATAGCTTGTCAGTTTTAAAACGTTTAATTAACCTCCCGGACAAACACGATCAGCCCAGCAAGCCTCTTAGACCCTCCTACCCGTGCCAATCAACCCCGCCGGATCAAACGGCAATACAGCGAGATTATTAATACTTTTGCCCCGTTTGACGAGGCCCGTGAAGCGGTGCCGGGGGGGGGGGGGTAAAAATATGTCATCTAGACAAGCGGGTGCGTTTTGTTGTGTTTCGAGCGGGGCGACGGCACCGCAAGAGGGATGAAGGCTTCTCCGATGCACCCGTGCTAGACAGGATTGCGCTAATGAACCCTTCACCCCTCCCCCCTCGTCGTGCATCCCCCCTCTTTATCACTCCGCGAGCCGTAATTAACATCAGAAATGTGCCCGATACTCTGTCATGTCATCGGCTGAAATACGCGACCCCTACGCCCCCTCCTTTTTAAAAAAAATCTCATACCGGAACTGTCATTTACCTGAAAGCCTGTCCTGGATTTGGCGAGTCAAACAGTGGCATGTACAAGAGTAGACGCATTCATCACAAACGTAGTTTTTTACAACTGATTTTGCAGTAAGCAAACATTTGATGGAAGCAAAAACATTTATGTTACACGTAATAATAATAACAATAATATTAGTAATAATCATTATTATTATGTGTATCTTTAAAACTCTTAAAAATTAAAATATTCCCGTATGGTTTTGTTAAGACAAAATAATATTAATATAATTACAATCCAATGCTTTTCACCTCAACTTTTCTTATGAACCAGAAAAAATTAATGGGCCGGCGAAATAACCAGCCTTACTGGCAAATACTGTAACGGTGATTCTGGTGTATGGAAAAAGTGAGCATAAAAAATTTATGTGAGCGTAACTACTATTTGAAGGTTATATCAATACCCAGCTAGCAGCCCGGATTTTAAACCAGGAATAAATTTTCTTATAAAATTATTGTCAATGGACCAATTAAAAAATACTCTTTATAACTATTATGCTACGAAAATATCTTGAGTAATATTGCAATAGACAAGATTTCTTCAAATTATACGCTGTTTACTATGTGAAACATAATTATTTCAATCGTTTGTATTACAAATTCAAAATTAGCTATTTTGGGTATACAGATACTAATAAGTAACATTGATACTACTTTGAACTCTTTTATTAGAAGTGTAAGTTAATTTTTATTAATTGGTGAAGGTAAGGAACATTTTACAAACATTTTTCTCAAAGGATTTAAGATCTGTTTATTTTTAAAAGTTGATTTCTATACATCTATAATTTCTTCAAATAATGATTTCCGCGTGACAAACGCAGGTCATACGTAACACAATGTCACAGCTCTCTAATGCAATGCCCGAGCTTGCAATCAATTATTTTCATCACAGATTTATACCATCTGGAAGGGCCTTAAAACCACGACCTTCCAAATCCACATCGTTTGCAGGGATTGTATTTTTTTAAGGGGGAGGAACAGCTGTCCATTCAAATGTATTAGTTTTTTAAGGGTGGCGTGTATTTGGGTTGCGTCATCACTGGAAACGGTAAGACACATATTAAAACTCTGTGGATTACTTAAAAATATAATGCACGGAATACCTGTATTGTCAAATTTTGAATGGTTTCAAATACTTTAACAGAAGTAATATACAAAATCTTGTATCGTTTTAAATTCTATCATTACATATTTTTTTGTTCTTTAATGAAGTTAAATTTCCGTCAATGAATCTTAAACAAGAACTGTAATGAAAATACGTAAATACAAAATGGCTCATATACCGCCACTTTAAGCCTAAAAAGGAATAAGTTAACAGAATATATAACTCAGTTATTGTAAAAGATAAGGTTTTGATATAAATGCTATTTTTAAAGACAACGAACAGTGTGATTTTAGCTAATAATTTAAATGATGTTATTTTTGTCAGTTAAATAATTGGGAAATATTGTGAATGAGTAAGATATTTTGGTCAGCGCTTAACGTTGAAGTCTTCAGCGCCGGTGAGGGGTGACATGAGATGAGTATAAAGCAGCACAGGAATGAAAGAGCGGAGGAAACGGGAGATCCCCGAGAAAACCCACCGACCAACGGCCACGTTCGACACGATTCCCACACGCGAAAATCCGGGGACCGACCTCACCGGGAATCGAACCCGAATCGCCTTGGTGTGAGGCGATGAGTAGGCTTTAAAAATTATGTTTGCGAGGGTGGTACAAATGGGATAACAAAAGCTTTGGAAGGTGCTCGCTTTACCTTCAGTAGCGTATAGTAATAGAGTAGGTGGGGGAGCAGGGTGGTATGCACGACGTGCCCCGAGCAAGCGAATTGCCGGAAGTGATGCATGCTGGTAATGGGCCGGATATTTATTTGCTTTGGACGCGACGAAGCTGCGTGCGGTCTATGGGGGGCTCAGGGGCTTCGTCGCCATCTGTCCATCCTCATCTCATTCGTCTGTCGCCGGTTAGGTCGCGGGGGCGGGGCCACGTAAATGTCAGCTACCGTGGAAACCTGAGGTGCGCGCCAACGCTAACGGAAGTGTCTTTATGAATCATCCTCTGATATGGACTGTTCACTTCATGTCAACCCTTTTTATAGTCGTCTTGTCATCAATGTTTTTCACTGTCAAAGTATTACCACAAATCAAACTCAGACGTAGGTATTTGTAAGGAGAACAATATTAATGTTTGGATACATTTTATAAGATTTAGAATAGAATGATATTTCATATCGCCTAAATTAAAAATTAACCCATTTCCACAATAATAAATTTAAACATTACCAGAGCCACTTTTGAACTGGTTGTCATGTTATTGTACAACTACGGAAACTTTTATCCTTGGGTATATCAGTTGATTTTTTTTTGGGGGGGGGGGGGGCGAGATGAAGAAGGAAAATATTCCACTTCGGCCAACTTTCGGGAAAACCGGAAAAAAACTGTTTTGATACTAAACGAGAGGTTGAGTAAGGATTTAAAGAATTGGATAATTATCTGATAAACACAATACTTTCACTATACAGAAAGTTATATGCCATGAAAGTTGTAGAAATGTTTTCCTTTTTGTCATTACGCTGCGGTTTAGGCCATGATATTTCATTTATTTCAAACAATTGCAAATAATTCGAATATATTTTAACCAAATGCTGTGAAAAAAATTAGAAACTGTGTACAGTCCTACAATACACAATTCTGCCGGAGCGTTTTTTAAAATAATGTACTGTTTGCTGGAAAATAAAAATATTTTGCTTCATTTTGGCTTATTCCGACAATAAAATATGTGCTATTTCAGAGGCAAAAATCTAAGAAATCCGTTTAGTGTATTGCAACAGAAAAATTCAGATACAAACGATGATATGTAAGTGTTAAAACTGCCAGGATGAATTTTTTATATATGTATAAATTTACGTTAAAAATAAAGGCGAAATCACTGTAAAACTAAAGAGCGAGGCCTTAAGAAGGCAATGATTTCGTTTTACACATCGCTTCAAAATTAAAAGTCCCGTAGCGGTGTAAGGATTCCTAGAATATTTTCTGTCTTTATCTCAATCAATGAAGGTGCATACAAATTAAATTGGCTATATCAGTTCATTTTCGGTAAAATATGGAATATTGTCCTTTTTTATCTTACCCATTCTATTCATTATTATTATTATTATTATTAACCTGCTATAAATATTCGAGGAAGAGTTATGGTATCATTACATTAAAAAGAGTGAAACATTATTTTTTTCAATGATGGCCACAGCTCATTTTCAAAATGTTTAGGGTTATGAACGATCATTTTGACAGTGCGATTTATCAAATATGTTGTATTGTGTCATTAGTACAGACTTGCCAATTTCGCTTTATGAATGAAGACTGGTTCCCCCGAGCACAACCATAGGTGACGGTGCCTTCAATTACAGTTTTTTTTAATCCTTTATTTGAAGTATCGAGTCAAAAGGCAGTTTTGGCGGGATAAGGTTTCGTAGAAATATAAACGTATTTGGTTCCCAAACCTTGAGGTTAGGGAGATGGTATATGTGGGCTGATGCTGTCGAGGAACTTTAGTGGATAGTGGACTGCATAATCCACTTTTACCACTTTTGAACTGTTTCATACAAATTGCACTTATTTCATTTTTCTCGCAGTTTTCGTATGTTAGACTTGAACATTTGCGCAGCCTTTAAAGGAATTCGAGTCCAGAACCTCCCGAACAATAGATCATAGCTACAAACAACTGCGCCAATTAACACAGAAATTATTGATGAAAACTAATTTCAAAAATATGATATTAATTTCTAGCCTCATAGAGGTTGTACAACACGTCATGATAGAACTGTATAATGAACTCCTGTGTAGTTTATTTATCGCTGGTCGTACTTGCTTTTCGGATCATCTGCCTTGAAAGTTTACAAACTATCTTCGTAAAATATAATCTTATAAAATATAAAAAAACCTTGCGTAACATTTTTTAAGTATTTACGTAAGCGAACAACACCTCAATATCTCTACTGGTTAGATAAATATCATCGGCCAATAAAAAACAAATTTTATCCCTTTTCACACAGTTAGTGTGTCGAATTTCAAAAAATCTTAATTTCACTTCTTAATTAAATATTAGTGTATCCACATGAAGTGAAAATCATGACGATAGCCCGTTCAGTCCAAGCCAAATCAATCATTCAATAAAAAAAAACACACATAATCACCCCTGGGCAGTACTGAGAGGTCAAATTTTGGAAACTTTTAAAATCTTTTTGCGGCTATATACCTAATCATTATCCTTAAGGGAAATTAAACTGAATATCTAGACGGGTTCGATATATATATAGAGTATTTATCTACAACACATTCTAGGTATTTTCACCTCCTAAGAGACTGAATTTCGAGAAACCTTTGATTCACATTTTAGACTACTTTACTGGTGTCTCTGGGAAGTCAAAAACACGACAATAGCCCGCTGGGATTCAGCGTATATCGACAATTAATTAAAAAACATTTAATCACTTTTAACCCTTTTTCATCTCCGCAGGTGACGAACTTCGAAAATTTGCTATATTACTTTTCAGGTGTTTGAGTAAGCATCAATCTTAAACAAAAATCACGTCGATATATAAAAAATCAATGGAGTCGATGTATCGATTGTGAAACGGAAACACATTTTACTCTTCTTTACGTCATTGCGGCTGAATTCGGAAGATATATATAAACGGTACTTTAGATATCAATAGATTATAAAGCATCAATCTAAAGCAAAGATCACTTAGATTTCTCGATTGATTCGATAGATGTGCAGGAATAATCGAAAATACATTTAACATATTTTAACCCCCTTAATTAAAGGAATTTTAAACGTCTTAAAGTTATGTCTTAGTCATTTGTATACGAATAAAAAAATCACGATGATAGGCCGTTGGGTTGGAGCTCTATCGACGTTTCTTCGAAAATATATTTGACCCCCTTAGAGGTCAAATTTCCCTTCTTATTGCTCGCCTACGACCTGAGGGGAAACCACGCAAACATTTCACGATTCTAGGTCCAGTGGTTTGGGCTACGGTTTGCAGTCAGTGTTCTCTTTTATATACAGAGATTATTGATATATATTTTTAGCTTTCTGTTCAGACATATAATTAAGTCTGGTGTCCATGATCTAACTTAAAAGTGTAGTGGCTATTATAAATAATAAGATATTTACTAAGGGGGCTACAAAGTGTAGCAAAATAATGTTATTTTGATTTGTAAGACATGCTGATATTTGTGAATCTATGATATTTATTAAAGATGAGAGAATATATAATAATTTACTTAATCATCATCAATGGTCCCATGAGCCTGTGACACGTATTAGAGACAGTACATACACAATTTTTAAGTGACAAACAAAACAATACACTAATCTTACGTCCTAACGTTAAATTCACTTGAATTTTAGCTAACATTTTCATGCTAATTTGCAATGTTCAGTGCTGTTTAATGTATCTACTCATACTACTAACACAAAGTACACATATTTATTAACAGTGCACATATGTGCTTATCTATAAGAAGTATTATAATAATTGAAACTTTAGTTACAACCTAGAAACCTAGTATATAATGTTAAGGGCGCGGCTACCACATTTTCATCACCATTTTTTTATTTTTTATTTGTACCAGATATTTTTTTTTCTTACTTTAGACACAAAATGTGGCTAAATTTGGCTCTTATGAAATTTTTTTATCTCTCATAGTTTTCGCGCAATGGCTTGTTAAAGTCATATTTTGCATGTTTCTGTTTTAACGACTACACTAAAACCAACTGATATACCAAACTCAAAAAATTACAGTGGATAAAGACATTGCAGGCTACAATGACATGCTCATAAAATTTAAGAATAAAAATTATTTTTATTTAAAAACATATATTGCATTTTTTAAATTTTTATTTTCAGTTTTAGCAATTTTTTTTTAATTTTTATAAAATTAGTAGCTTTATATAATAGTTAAATTTATGTTAAAATTTTGAGAAAATTTGAAGAAAATAGATGTGACAAGTGTAAGTTAATCATTGTGATTCAAAGTACATAAGTATATATCAGCTACACTGGAATCATGTTAATCATGTATATTGTTTCAGTGAATAGATTAAACAAGTTCTGTGAGTATACATCTGCTTATGCTGCTCCGCGTCACTGCTGGAATATTCCATTATTAGCGAGTTAGTAGCAGCTAATTAGGTAAATTACTTGCATTGTGTCACTGAACACACCACATCATATGAAATTTATAAACATCAGTATTTCAGTTTAAGGGAGAATGTGACACAGTCTTAAATAATCCAAAACATAAAAACGTATTAAAAACTAAATAAGAATTAACAAAAAAAAACATCTATGTGTCTAGCACACAGTAATATATCTGTTTTTACAAGTAACTTGTGGCGGCTAAAATTTTTTTATTGTTAACTCATAGTTTTCAATGAGATGCTTATCTAAATCAGAATTATATATCATAAATTTCCGTTACACGTTGCACCGTAACCGAGCCACGTTAGCACACAAAACCTGGCACAAATAGCAGTAGATATATACATGACACACAGCGTAGTTCTCAACGAAATCACGTCCTCTTAATAACTTGGCGGTGAATATTTTTATTTACAATATAAATAAATCTATTGAAGAAGGATCAGTATATACATTTGAATACACAATTAAAATAATTTTTAATGATCTTTTTAGTTTGTAGTTTCAGTCAAACCGATATCCTTCCACTAAATGTTATTAAAGTTTAACGTCAAGAGGCTATGTTCTGATATATTGAGTATTTTACCGAATGAAATTGCCTTTTAAAGATTTTTTTTTCTTCAAAATTGTACAAGGATAGTTACTAGTCAACCTCCGACGTATGCAACATCTAAATAAATTAATGGTAAAAACATTTTTAAAAACAAGATTTTATTTAAGAGCTCTAAAATAAGAAAATAAACTTTAAATTAAGTTAAGTTATTATACTACACAATCAGTAAGATATAAAAGCTTGTGGCGTGATTTACCTATTTTATAAAAAACTTATATTTTTATTTCTTAGAATTACTCATGTCAAGATCAAGTTTCATATCATATTACCGTTATTAATAATTAATGACTAAAATTAATATCATGTTATTATTATTACTTGTTAATCACTTAAATTTCTTGAAGGTTCGGTCTTGCAGACGCGTAATTAATTAAAGAGGAAATATGTTAAAGAAATATCGTCTACATCGATCAATAGTAAACAAATGTAGTATTTTGTAAAATTGTCCTAAATATTCTTCTATGTTGTCTGTGTAAACTAGGGTGTTTGTCATCTGCAATTGTGCTCTTGAAATAATGACTTATTTCATTTCCAATAATATTAATAATGAACATATACGCAAAGCAACACTTTGTTTATAAAGTAATGGTAAAATTTAAAGTTCTGAATAAACAGGTGCTAAAGTATAACTATTATGTTCAGAGATTTTATGTTTGAATGTTAATAATACAAACTGTAACTGATTGTAACTAGTCAGAATGTAAAATATTTAGTTGTCTATTATAAATTATAAAAATTTGCACATTGGTGCGCTAAATTTCCATAAACATACTTGTATTTATGTAGCACTTACAGCCATAGACATCGAAATTTAGGTAGTTTACAATAATTTTATTTTTTAAACAGGGCCGTTAATGCTAAAAAAATTAACCATAAGACCTAAGCACTTCTTGAACTTACCAGAGTAGCAGTACTATATGTTATATGGAAACAAAAGAACTGTGCACGAATACTATGTTCTGATACTTTACCGCCATTTTGAACTTAAACTTCGATTTCCCACATTGTATGTTTTAGCACATGTGGTCTTGTTGTATTCAATGTGCGATGTGACCCGAACAGAATATGATTTGCAAAAAATGGTTTGACAATTAGGAGCGAGTGAACCTGTTCATAGTTGAAGTTGTAAGTTTATTGCAGTTGTCCTATAAGTACCATGGTTTGTGTGGGATTAACATAACAAACCGATCCTGCTAACACCAAAAGAAATGCTTGCGACAGTGTTTTTGGACGAAGGGTGTGACGACACGCATGTCATGGTGAGGGTAGGAGACCATCCGCCGTATTGATACGTACATATAGTTGTTTTGTTACCATAGCAACGTGTATATTGTGGTTGTAAGTTGTCCAGGCACAACCTCATTTCTCAAAGCACCTAACTAAGGTTAGTTATAGTACAGGTTAGAAAGAAAATATGTTTTCTTATGGGAGAGATTGGCACAGGGAACATTTCTGCCGCTAGTTTCACTGCTATCGCTAAGAGACCAGAAAAATACGAAACTGTAGTAAAATTAATTTTAAATAGGCTTAGAAATGACAGAAGTAATTTAACTTAATTTTTTAAAGTAAAAATTAACAAATCTCGTGTTTTAAATTATCAAATTAGAATAACTTAAAATTTAGGAAAGCTCTGTAAATTGGTCAGTTGACACCCATTAGCGACACCAGCGCTCAAGCGGCAGAAATAATTCCTGTGGTAAACTTTTAACATTGATCTTTCTAACCTGTAGTAGAAATAATCTTAACCGAACTGCTGAATGCACTTCGAAACAACAGCACCGTATTGTTACGTGAGAAAACAAAGTCAGGTTAATGTCATTATAGCCTTATAGTGCTCCCTCTGTTCATTCTCTGATCTCTGGTTTCCCAGCGTGTTGTTTGTTCCCATACGTGGCGGTGATGTCATCGCCGGGTGCTACGCTGTTCCCGGAGGTCAAGCCACCCACCTCCCACCATAGCGATAAGGGTTCGAGTCCAGGTTTTGGTCACTCCCGATTCTCAGATGAGGAAAATATGTCTGAAGTTGCCGTTGGCCGGCGGGTTTGCTCGAAGTGGTCCCAGTTGTACAGCCCTTTCAATTCATCGTTGATCTCTTCACAGACCCATACATCGTCTTAAAATGTTATTGAAAATCTACTTGCTGTTGGAGTATGATAGGTACCTCAGTCACGTGACTAGGTTTCGTCGATAACCAGTAGCTTTACGAACGCTTGAAGTGCTTTAGGGGCCGTGGTGGCCGAGGGGTAAGACCTCTCGCCTCCCACCAAGGCGATCCTGGTCTTATTACCGGCGGGGTCAGACCACGGATTTTCGCATGTAGGAATCGATCTGGACGATGTCGCTGGTCGGCGGGTTTTCTCGGGGATCTCCCGTTTCCCCCGCCCTTTCATTCCGGCACTGCTCCATACTCACCTCGCATCACCCCTATCCAGCGCTAACGACCTCGTTGTTAAGCGCTGACCAAAAAATTTCTCACTTCTCACTTAAGTACTTTACAGGGTTTGAAAATGATGGGACTTCAAAAAAAAAAAAGCTATACATTTTCTAGATTATAAACATTTTGCTAAACGCTACAACCGCAGTGCATTTTTACGCGTTATCTTATTTTAATTTAAATATAGGCCTATGCCTAATATTAATTTCGTGCTAGTTTCTACGGTATTCGTAACACAGCGCATTCCGTTTAACTTCGTTGTGGTTTTGGCTATGTGTAAGGTTTTCAAATTTTTCGCTCCAAATGGCGTCTGTCTTCTGCTAACCACCACTTACCAATGCTCGAAGGGCTGCGTTTTGCCTAGTGGCTAGAGCACTCGCCTCCACCCAGGGCGATCCGGGTTTGATTCCCTACGGGGTCGGTCGGTGGATCTTCGCCGATGCCGCTAGCCAGTGGGTTTTCTTGGAGATCTTCTGTTTACCACTTCCCTTCATTCCAACGCTGCTCCATATAGGCCTACTCATCATTAGAGGTACGTCAATTTCGCGGATTCATCTGGCAGCAGCCTAGACTTGTCAGTCTTGTACACCCACTGACCACAATCGATTATCTATTGGCTTATAACCTTACAAGCAGATAGCAAGCGATAGCACTTCGCATTATTTCCTTATTTATAGAGACATGCCAAATTCGCGTTATTTTCTGACAGCTAACTAGACTCCAAATAACTATAGGCTCGTTCGGCGTCTCCCGCTGGCTGATATTATCGTGACTTGCCGCGGAGAACGCTTACACGGTAGAGAGGCCAATCTCTGTAAGTTTTAACACATGTAAATGACCACGCATTAAAGTTTGTGGCCAATTAAATCGCAGATTATGCTCTGTTGTGTATGCGAAAGTGAAGTTTAGTCTGCTACCAAGTGATAACGCGAATTTTGCATGTCTCTACACTGGCTTGCAGTAGTCAAACGCGTTTCGTAACAGCCGCCAGCAAGTCACAGACATGACAATGAAGTATACATAATTGGCGTTCAACCTGACCTGGAATGTATCTGCGAAATTTACGTGTAGGATGTTAAGTGCTGGTCGAATTATCTTCACCAACGCTCGAGAGCAGAGTATGTGAGGGGTTGATCGAGTAGCCCTCAGTTGAAATTTCGAACACTGGTGAACTTCGCTCTAGTTATATTTCTAACCTCCTAAACTTCAAATTTTTACTAACCCACCATATCCCCGTGAGTTTTCGAAATCGCCTTTATACAACGATGTGAGAGTCTTTCCATTTTACTTTGTTCAGGGGCGTCTTTGCCGGTACAGCAAGTCGTCACAATGTGTAGGCAGCCTCAGCGTGCGACATGTTTTCCAATTACATTCCCAGCTGACACCCCCTTCCCCCCTCAAGCACAGCTTTTATCACAACTGCGGACTGCACGGTTAGGTCTAGTTATTTGTCGAAACGATGGCCCCTTGTCAATACCGCATGTCGTGCGCGGGAAAGTAGGGGTGGTTGGGTTCCACCGGGTAGGCGAGGGGGAGGGCAGTGAGGGGTTCGCAAACGCATCGGAGGGGAGGGCGGGGGGATGGGCCCGATTAATTAGGACTAGTCATTAACAGATGTCACTGCACGGGCAGTAATCACTGGCAGCCGCTGCAAGCTGGGCTTTGGGGACACTGGGGCGGCGCTTGCACGGGAAGGGGGGGGGGAGGCGGTGTTACACAAATATACTGCTACTCGATAAACTTCAAATAATCCGGTATTAATTTCATAGGGTCGCGGAATAGTGGTTGGGGGAGGGCGGGTGCAAAATGGGGTGGCAGCGGCGATCGGCTGGATACACACGTACGCACAAGCGCGCGACCGTGCACCAGAAAATGGGGTTGGAAAGTAGGGGGAGGGGAGGGTACGTTTAAAATAATACAGCGTGTATTGATGTTTCCACTAGGGGGATGGTCCCGGGGACTGTGACAACGGTGAGGGGTTCAGAGGAACGGGAGGGGAGGGGGTGGAGTTGTCGCGTGCGGTAGACGTCCTGCCATCAAACGAACGACCGGAAATACGTTTTCGAAAATGCGGCCGCGTATAGAACTTCGGTCGGCAAGGGAATAATGGAAAGCGTTGGATGCGGACCGTGGGTGGGGGGAGGGGGATATGTGTATATCTTTCCTGCCGATCACTCGTGAAATTTCGCTTTTATTATTTTGTTTTGTTTTGTTTGGATGTCATGTTAATCCGCAATGAGTTCAAACATGACGTCCTATAGCAGTAGATTTGGAATCATTTGACTAAAGCTACGGTAGGTGACGTCTTTCGTTTTCCAGCCTATTTAATAAATAATGTTTTATTTTCATTGTGTACCTTCAGGTGGCCGCCTACCCCACGCTTCAAATGCGTTGCAGTGTGTTCGTAAACAGGTTTTTTTTCCTACGAAAATATTCCACGCACGCCCATTGCGCCAACGTACGAAAAAAAACTTCAGACAAGGTCGGAACCTCATTGTTAAGACGTCACGCTAATTGAAAACACTGTTTCCAAACCCTCCAACATGGCTAAAAACGGCCTTTTCAGACTTCCGTAATTCAAAATGTACCAACTGGATGTATGTGAAACTCAGATTGCGACCTGCACTGAACTCAGTTGCAGACTTACAACCAATAAAATTAGCCTATATGGTCGCCGCTTAATGTCCCATAGAAAAAAACGTTCGGCGCGCGCAGTGTTCCCGTCGTAACGTTTTTACTGAGGGACTTTAAGCGGTGACCCTGTAATTAATTTTATTCTTGTAGACCTCAAATTCGAACAAATCCGTTACATATATCTTGAACAACAACTACGTGAAAAAGCCGATTTTAGCCCAGTTTGAGGGCTTCAAAATAATGCTTCCAATGTGCGTGATGTCTTGAAAGTCACATTCACAAGTAGTCTGAAGTGTGTTTTCTTTTCGTAGATAAACATTGAGGACGCAAGTTTACTGGTCTCAAAAAAAAAAAAAAAAAAAAAAAAAACGTAACTCCGACTGTTAACCGCTCTCTTTAAATTCCTAGACCAATAACATAAATTGAACTTTTAAAGTTAAAAATTGTAACACGTACCTACTGTCCATTTATTAAACTTCCTTTATACTGTGCAAAATATTTTGTTACCAAATTCACTTTATAAGTTACCTTTCCTGAAGAAACAATTTCGATATATATATATATATATATATATATATATATATATATATATATATATATATATATATATATATATAAAACAGAGCGTTGCACATAAATCAACGCTAAAAATGTTTATTGATTTTGCAGTAAATGTGACAGTTAAAATAGAAAAATAATAAAAGACCAATAAAATTTATTTTTCATTACTTTTCAGCAACTATTTAGTCAACGTGACATATTTCGTTAGTATAATCTCTTGCGCCCGAAATAATGTTAAAAACTTACGTCACTGTTCAATTGAAAAGCATCAGCCTAGCAACATATTTGCCAACAAAGTAAGAACAAAACTATTTTCTAGGACTGACTTCTCTTCTTTCTATTGACGCACAGATTCTAGCATATTTATATAAACGTTATAAGTAGAGATGATGGTTTATCGCGGGAAAACTTGACAATTTGCTGGGTTTCAACGCACGTTCAGCTTACTAGAAGATTACTGGCTTTAGCTTTACATGGAGCAGTTACCCTATTTGACTGAACCAATAAGAATCCTGGTATTGCAATACTTGATGTCTGTCATTGGTCAGAAGACAGCTACGTTGTGGCATGAAACTACAGTGTTTTCAAGGGTATGTTGGCACAAAACATTTTCGCGATATACCATCATCTCTAGTTATAAGCATTAACTTACGTATCACGCCCTCTCAAGCTGCATTGCAAACACGATGGTTGTTAAACTTGGAAAAGAAAATTTTTGCAAGGAAAATCATGGAAGGTCTACTTTTACAAGTTTGTTGAAAAATTACAAAAAAATCTTTTTGAAACTAACAACAGTTTTACGGTGACTAGGTAGGGCCCGCGGGGGTAAAGTTGTCACACCGCATGCCTCCCACCACGAAGATCCTGGTTCGATCCCCAGTTTTTGTATGTGGGTAGCGTGGTGGCCATTGCTATAAACCCGCTGACTTTCTAGGAGTGCTCCCGTTTTCCCTATATCTCGCATTCCGTCACTTCTCCATTGTATGACTTCATTTCATGTCATCCTTCAGGCTTTGATAAACCCTTATCGAAGTCCATTTCAGAAGACGTTTGAACCTCGGGTATACGACGCCATACACTTTGGGTATCCTCTCTTCATATACTAATTATAATTAGGTGTAGGAAAATTTCGCGAGTTCAATGACCTGCATGCTAGAATCCAATGTCCTATGCATACTCAAGCCCCGTCTATTCGTTCATTGTCCGCTGTCTGAATGAGTAGCAGGTAATGGACAAATGGTAGGGCTTCGGTATACACAGGATAATGGATTCTAACATGTTGGTCGTTGAACTCGCAAAATATTCCTAGCCCTAAAAATAAGGGAAGGAAGAATTCGTGAATGACCTGCATGTAAGAATCCTAGCAAGCCCCGTCTATTTGTTTACTATCTGCTGTTCCAATGATTAGTATGCTGACAAACGGCCGGGGTTTGAGCATACATAGGGTCGTTCGGGATAAAGTGAGCACTAAAGATTTAACATTTGAACTATGTCACTAGTCGTTACTGCATATAATTCAGTATCAATAATTGTTACCTTACAACTTGTATGGTTGGCAGCGATTTGCAGAACGTAGTTCCGTGTATTTTCATATTTAATTACAATACAGAAAAATACCAACTTAACATCGACATATTTTCATTTTATATCATCAATAAACTTTTTTTAAATCAAACTATATAGGTTCCTACTGACTGCACAATTTATCTTATACGCGCAAACATCAAGTGACGTGTCCAGAGAGGTTAGACATTTCCCGTAGTTAGCCGTTACGCGCGGAAAGATACGAATTGGCTGAAAATAGAAATTTAGCAGGGCTTTTATGAGTGCTCACTTTATCCCGAACAGCCTATAGTGGATTCTAACTTGCGAAATATTCCTTTCCCTAGGTATTTATTTATTAGTGACTGGGAGAACGTGTGTGCTTGCACCTGAGAGCTTATTCCGCGGACCGTCTCGTTACTAACACCGTATGTAATGATTAGCCACCAGCTGCGATATTAAGTCAGGTGGCGATACTGCTTCCGCTGCCGGAAGTGATAGTGTCAGTAGTTAGAGAGTTCACTACCTCGAGGTTATTACGTCTGTAACCACAGCGCTGACACACATGTGCATACATCTCTCTCTCTCACACACATACACTCCTTCTCTCTCTCTCTGTCTTTATCCATAGCTGGTCACTTACGAATAAGTATCTGAATATACAAATTACATTTATTATCACGTCATGCCAATCAAAGATATAATAGACAATTGAGGGACTTAGATTTATAGCGGTGTAAGTCAGTTAAAATAATTTCCTCTTTAACAGTTGTTTGTAATCACAAATAAGCAAATGGAATTCAGACATTCAGATAAGAGAGAAATATTTGTTATAGAATATTATTTTGGAAAATGTAAATAATATGAATGAAAACAACACTGCTAAAAATGTTGACTTACACACCTATGAATCTCAGCCCTTGATTTATTTAAAACATAGTGATGTAGCCAGAGAGTGATGTTTGAGGAGTAAGGGTATTTAAAAATATATAAAACTTTTTTTTAGTAGTTAAATATATTACGTGAAAATGCAAGAGTTAAAAAATCTGAAAACTTAAAACACCAAAGTGAACAAAGAAGTTGTGTAAAGAAATTACGAGTGTGTGTGTGTGTTCGTGCTTAACTAGAGAGGGGGAGGGGAGATACACGTGTAAGATAAGCACAACCCCCGATAAAATATGAAATTTTTTAGTTACGCCTATTTTATTTTATAAACACACGCAAACCATAATACGTAACTCTGGATTGAAAACATTCGCCATTTCGTGTGAGGATAAGCTAATCTTAAAATAATCTTGACTTTAATTTACTTGCGTAATTAGGTCATGGCTTTGCAGGCAGGATCTATAAGACTCTTGAGTATTAATAAGCCTGGAATATAAAAAAAACATGATCGAAAGTTACCCGGAATTTTCCCGAAAATGCTTTTACATCAACTTGTTCCAATGTATTACGTGCACATCCGTAGTTCAGCATCATGGTCAATGGTTAGGTGTTTTAACTGTCAACGTCTAGGGTTCTACCCGCAAATCACAGACGAGCAGTGTCGCGGTAATCGTAGTCTGCCTGGCACAATCAAATAAACTACGCCTCTGTGCAAATTTGGGGCTTAGATATATAGCGGTGTAAGTCACTTCAAATAGTTTCCTCTTAAATAATTTTTATAATCACGTGTAAAATGTACCTCTAGGTGTGTCGTAACCACTGGAAGATGTTCTGTTTGGCACTAATTTTTCTTTACATAAAACCTCTATTTCCTGGACTACACAACGTACTGAACAGCTTTCAATAACAATATCGATTAGGCGACGTATTTCATGTCGATGTTTGACTACGAGACGACGACATGTCGCACAGCACTGCAGTAATCTGAAAGGTTCGGAGCAGGCTCTCGTAACTGGAATAAGAAAAACTAATACTTAACCGAAGAATGTCGAAGTTTCCCACCTCCGGTGGACAACTTATCTTGTAATATGAAAACAGAATTCAGATATTCTGTTAAGGGCGCCGCCTACCCGTGCGTGGGAGGCTCAGAAGCGACGGAGCTGTAAGGTCGACCTTGAAGCGCACATCAAATACCGCGTCGCCTCAACGAGCTAAGCGCTGAACTAGCGTGCAAGGTCCCCACCGAACGGTTTTTACTATTGGACATTAAGCGGTGACCATATAATTTTATTGGTGGAAAGTCTGTAATTAAGTTCAGTGCAGGTCGCAATCTGAGTTTCACGTACATCCGGTTAGTACATTTTGAAGTACGGAAGTCTGAAAATGCCGTTTTTAGCCATGTTGGAGGGCTTAGAAACAATGAGGTTCCGACCTTGTCTGAAGTTTTTTTTTTCTTTTCGTACGTTGGCACAATGGACACACGTGGCATAATTTTGTAGAAAAAAAAACCTGTTTACGAACACACTGCTCCGCATTTGAAGCGTGGGATAGGCGGCCGCCTTAAGAGTGAAATATTTGTAACAGAATATTCTTTTGGAAAATGTGAATAATATTAATAAACACGACACTACTAAATATTTGTGACTTACACCGCTATAAATCTCAGCCCATCAAATATAACGCTGCTGATAACCACGAAGCAAAGCTGCAGATGTGAACGTGAGGCAATGAAACAAGCTGACACAGACATTTTATCGTGAAAACTCAGGATCACTGCTTATCCAGTATGAAACTGTGTCAGCAGCCAATAAGCAAGCAACAATCTACCACGTGCACATACGACTGAAGATTCAGGTCTACATATTAGAGAACCTGTCAAATGTCTCTGTATTTATGCATAACTAACTTACGTAACGTCGATAGGATATTAAATAGCATCAGCTAAGAGCCAAAATTATAATTTAACAATACGATTGTAACGCAGATAATAATACAATTCAGTAGTTACTAAAATTATTCCTGGCATTGTGTATGTGAATATATTTCGGTTAGCCAAAATCATTAAGCCTTATAGTACGTCAAGTTACCACAAGATTTAAAGGAATAAGTTGTTAAATTACCAGTTACTTATTTTCTGTTTAGACTCTATACAATTACCACTATAATTTATTACGCTTACGAAGTTAGTTCATCCTGTTTTTATTATCCTTCTATTTTTTATAATTGCAAGAAATACGCCGCAGGCAGTAAAAGTGTTTTTGTTGGTATTTTTAATATAAAATGAATGGGTGTTAATTTTTTTATTTTCTAAATGTCAATCACATCCTTTGCATTTTTTGTTCAAACTATTTTATGAGGAACATTACATTTCTGAAGTAGGTACAGAAGTTGCCAAACAAACAATGTCTATATTTTCTGCACGGTTCTCACGTAGTTCATTGACCAGCCGCTGCGATCGCCACCATTGCTGTGTGTTAACAGAAGAAAGCAGACCTAGCGTTCTGTTAGAGAAATTTCTAAGTCAGTGACAGTTGAAGACGAAGATTGTGGTTGAGCTATGAATGACACAATGGAAACTACTTACGTACAACTCTCTAGTGTTAAATAACAGTATTAGTAACGACCATGACACAATACAGTCCAGCTGTCAAAAGGCATAGACTAATCCCTATTCCTTTACAACACCTATACCTAAAAATGCAAGTAGCGTGGACAGTTAGCCAACCTTAACACATTTTTACAGGCTCATACAAATGTATCGCATCTCGTCTCTTGGAAGAGTGAAATAAATAGTAAGACAAATTTCCCTTACATCTACGGTACCAAAATTACGCTAAATGTACGGAAAAGCAATCGCGAATGTTTGAAGCAAATTTACGCAAGTAAAATATCGAGAAAAATGAAGTAAAATATGTATAAAAAATTTTTACAAAGAAAAACAGGGAATATTTACCACGCAGTTAGATTAAATTTCCCTACAAACATATATTTTTTTTAAATTGTACATTAGCACCAACTTTGGTTGTAGTGATACATATAACACATTACACAGAGCTTAATTCGTGATTTGAAAATTTACTGCGAAAGCTAAAATCGTACCACGCCACGTTGGATCAGTGGGTCAGCACTCTAACCACTACACTCCTGAGTGTTCATTTATGTATCTTACTTCTCAAACGTTTGTTTATTATGAGCGTTCTAACCATGTCGTCTTTGTTTCCTTTCTAACCCTATAGTAAACTTTTGTTTACGAGGTACGTAGGAAGGGTTTGTGATATTTTACTGTCGAGAGTATGTGATTTTTAACTGTATAGCGCGGCAATTTTAAATTTATTCAAGGGAAGTCAGAGCACTTGTCTCTGTGGTTATGCCGACCTCTCGTAGCTAAGTTGGTTGAATGCCGTCTTTGGTGCGAGGGGTTCGTGGTTCGATTCCGAGCTCTGGCTGGGTGTAAAATTTTCGTTTGTCCGTTCGAGTCATTTCAGTTGTCAAAGTCAACAAAACTGTCATAACTGGGGAATTGTATAACAATAATGTTGTAAAAAAGGGGAGTGGGGTATATTTCACCAATGAAATCACAGTTATGCTCTGGTATGTAAAGTGCAACGAAGCCAGTGTTACCAAACAGTAACACGAATTTTGCATGCACCTACATATGCGTCACGTGTATTTGGTTTCAACTGTGACTAGTAGTAGGTACATGTGAAGGTCGGTTGTACTTGCTCTGCTGCGTTTGCGTCATTTGAAACATCGGGTTTCGCGTCTAAAGCCCGTGTGTCACGATGGAAGTTTCTTCCATGGAAGCAAATATGGCAGATGCTGTGGAGGGTTCTGTAGAAGGTATGACACAGCGCTGGCTGTTTCCGTGGAGGATTTCATTTTTGGTCCGGTGCTATTTTCTGTGGAAGGAGTGCTACAAGTTAAACATTTTAGCCAATCAGAGGGTTGTGGTTGTCATATGTCGGCGTCATGTTGCAGGAGGTGAAATAGGCCTCCGTCGTCCATTTTCGTTTCTGAATTTGAAATTCCACAATGTGGTCGGCCGAAGCTATTATTGCGTTTTGCGATACTTATCAAAAACATCCATGTTTATTTAATACAAAAAAGTGATAACTACCACAGCAAAACAATAAGACTTCGCTTGTTATCCGATATTGAAGAAGCTGTAGTGAAAACGAAACTTGTGTCGATGAGGACGCAGTTTTTTGCGGGAACAAACTTGGTTATCTGGCAGGAAAGAAGGTATCACCTTTGAATATATATACTATATTCAAAGGTATCACTCAAGGTGTCGTGACACAAGTTTATTCCATAGAACCTTCCACAGCTGCTTCCATGAAGGCTAGGAAACAAAATATTTCGCCAGTGCTTGTACAGGTCATTCCATCGTGGCACACGGGCTTAAGGCCATGATCTTTCATTTATTTCAAACAATTCCGAATAACACAAATATTTTTTTAACCAAATGCTTTGATAAAATTTGAGACTGTATACAGTCCTATAATACACAATTTTGCCAGAGCGTTTTTAAAAATAATGTACCGTTTGCTAGCGAAAAAATATTTCGCTTCATTTTGTCTTATTTTCACAACAAAATATGTGCTATTTCAGGGGAAAAAAAATCTAAAAATCAGTTTGGTGTATTGCAACAGAAAAATTCATGTACAAACTTTGATATATAAGTGTTAAAACTGCCAGAATGAACTTTTAATGTATGATTTAATTTGCGTTAAAAAAATATTTTCGAAACTACTGATAAACTAAAGAGCGAGGCCTTCAGACATGGACGCAGGCGCGCGGCACGAACGCCGCACCTGCACCTACAGCTATGCAACCCGCCCTACTCTACTGATGTCACCGCTTTGCATTGCAGGCGTAGCGGCGCATCCTCGAACACACGTTTATTGCTGTAATGTAAGGCAAGAAGGCTTTACGTCTCATCGACAGCGAGGCCATTAGACACACAACTGGACACGGTGGGCAGGAACTCGGAAAGGAATCAGCCATAAACTTTGGTGATAAACCGTCCCATTATTAGAATGGAGTGATTTAGGGGAACCGTTGAAAACCGGAATTTGGAAGGACGAAGCCAGGAATTAAAACAGTGTCTTTCCGGTAGCAAGTCCATCGTGTTATTGGTTCCACCACACAGCTTGCTTCTTATTGCTATTAAAACTACTTTATTATGCAAGTGTACAGGACTTTAGAACCAAAGACGATATAAGGGATGTCTTGTGTTAGAACATTCAGTTTCCAAACACCAGCATATTCTCTGACTTAGTACGATAGTGATATTTGTATTTCAAGCGTATTCTTGTCTCCCTCTCTCTCTCTCTCTCTCTCTCTCTCTCTCTCTCTCTCATTATTCTGAACTATTCCGGTGGCCTATCACTACCTAAGGAAAAATTCAGGCGACGCTGAATATACACTCACTGAAAAGGTGAAAAAAACGGCACGTTCCAGAAATTATTTGAGTGTGTACTCTTATGTAATATACATTGAAAGACACCCTTACCTACAGTTAGAATATTTTGCAACTGACATAAGCGGAAATCGCCCCCATGTTTTAACCACGTTCGCGGTTGCAGATACAGGTACAAGTGTATGGTTGGGAACGGTGTGTATGCCATCAAATAGCTTGGTAACAGAAACAAAGTAAGATAAACAAAGTGAAGACATTTTGGTCAGCACTCAACATCTAGGTCTTTAGCGCTGGAAAAGGGGGGAAGTTTATATAATGTGAGCATGGAGCGGCGCCGGGGAGGAACAGGAGAGCCCCGAGAAAACCCGCCGACCAGGGGCGTCGCCCGGAACGGCTACCACATGAGGAAATCCGGGGACCGTCCACTCGGCTGCCGCGGCCGCCTAGGAGAACTGAAGATTATTACTCTGTATAAATTACGATATAGTCTTCGTCTGAAGGAATCGAACCTAAGCCTTCTTAACATCGACCGGATTAGCTATTGAAGATTTCCGGCATTTTTTCTGAACGGTAATATTGTCTACAGCATGTGTGTTATTCTCCAGCTATTTACTACTTAAGTAGTAATATCAGTGTTTTTTTAAGCTGTGTCGTGATGACTCCACTACTAAGATTATGTATTAATAACAACGTTAAACGATTTAAGGCCGAGATACAACAAAGAGATACTATATAAACAATTTAATATAGATAGCGTTCAGTTGGAGTATAGAAATACTATGCAGAACCCAACTAGATGTCCAGACTCAAGCAGTGCCGTTATTATGTGGACCAACAAGGGAACAAACACATGTGCATCTGTGTATGTTATCTGTAAGGTTCTCAAAAACAGCTCAAGTGAATAAAGCTAACATTCATACAAGTTACGTTATCTAATGAAAGTCCTGGAGAGAAAGATGGTTATAAGTTATTTTACATAACCTGTTATCAGATAGTTGCGTTGCTACGAAGAGTTACAATTAATTTTTATAAGTAAATTTAATAGTAATAAATAAATAGTTTGGAATACATCAGTACAGAAATTTTGTAGTAAACCTCACACCGTATATTCAGGAAGGATACGACACTTTTGTGTTTTAAAAAGACACACCCCAGTTATGGTTCACAAAAAATTATATATATATATATATATATATATATATATATATATATATATATAGTCATATAAGAACAACGATATCAAAGTTGAGTAGTCTAAGCTTTATAGGCTTTATTAATGGTTTATACGTTATTAGATACAAAATTTCAAATGATTTCTCTTATTACTTTATACCTAACGCCCTTCCGCTCGCCCAATGGGCTCTCACGAATTTTGCTATCTAGGTTTTAATTACATAATTCACAAACACTCCAATAGAAGTAAAATTACTTTCTTGAAACACTTAGGTTTAATATTCTGGGAGGAAGTGGAATAGGTTGAATTCTAAGAGTTTAGTTATTAACCTGTGCACACAATCTCCTGCATATTTCAGAAATACAAGAAAAATAAATAAGGATGTTTACGTTTTACGCACAGTCTCAAATCCCCCAGGAGGAATAAGTAGGCTCAGTATATATGATAACATTCAGCCACATGTTACGTACGTACTCCAGTCAACACAGCCAACCACTGTCGAGTTAAAACAAAACGTCAAAATCATGGGCAATATAGAAACTTAAATGTTTACTAGGCACATAAGAAGTTACTCCTCCCTAGGCGTTGAAGACAAAATTTATTCCTTAGTAATAAAAAAAGGACTTGCATAACATTACGTTGACATATAAAAAAACAGAAGATAGTAACACACTACATATCGTAGTTCCACGAGCATATCAATAACGGTTAGATGTTTATACAAGTCGTTCGGGATAAAGTGCTAAATATTTTAAATTTGAAAAATATCACTAGCCGTTACTGCATATAATTCAACATAAAGTATATTCCCCTTACTCCTTGTACGGTTGACAGCGAAATTGCACAATATGGTACCATGAATTTTCCTATTTAAATTCAACAATACTGAAACAAAATCAACCGAAATCGATGTAATTGTATTTTATATAATTAATAAATTTTTTGTCAAACTGTATCGATTCATACTGACTGCACAGTTTATCTCACACGCGCAAACATCAAGTGACGTGTCCAGAGGTTAGATATTTCCCGGCGACAGTAGTTACGCGCGGAAAGATACGAATTGGCTGAAAATAGAACTTTAGCAGGGCTTTTTTGAGAGCTCACTTTATCAGGAATGGTATATACTATACTTACGTTGTTCACATTAACTATCGTATTTTAGAGTTTTATAGTTATATTATCATTTTAGTCAACGTTTTTACATTTACAAATCAACATAATAATAGCTTGTTATTATATTTCACCAATTCATAAACATAAGTGCGAAGGAGTCACAAACAGTTGTGATGAAAGCTTATTCGCTGTGAAGCATACAGCCAGCCGCCGTAGCGTAGTCTGTTAGGCGTCGTTGTACTGTGCGAGAGGTCCTGGGTCCGAATCCTGTCTCGACCATGGCTTTTATGTTGTCCCTTCACCTTACTTCACCCTTACCGGCTCCCAAGACCTCGTTGTTGAAGGGCCGTGAAACGTCACGCATCTATGCATTCATAGGTTTGTACAGCCGAATTATAGCTGCCATCTAGCATTGCGAAAACCAGACGTACAAGTTACAACAGTGTAGGCCCTGAAAAAAAAAACTTCAAACTGAAAACCGAATATTACAAATCCTGAATCAACAACGTGAACAATTCTAAAGCTTATAATACACACACTGAGAGAAAGAATTGTTTCATTATACTAAATATATTTGTTTGGGTGATGTTTGCTTCAGTTAAATAATATTTTGTTGGTAAGACCAAGCTTGGAGGCCTGCAAACAAATTTAATTATTTCCCTCGACCAAATTATTCATTTAAACGCACTTTGTTTGTGCCAAACGTATATTTGGTTACTATAGCACGTCAAATAAATATTTTGTGTTAACAAACAACTTGTTACAACTTGTCAATTACACAATATTGTTAGTTATGAGTGATGTACTTTGAACCAACAATTTTTTTCGATAAACTAAATGATTTTGTTGGCGAAACTAAATCCATTAGGTTGACTTGCGGAAGATGGCAGGCTGGCGTGCGTGAGCGACAAGATGGCGAACACTGTGTACCTCAACTTTCAAAATATAAGCTTGTGCGACAAGTAGGACGTCTAAGTATCTTAATTATAGCTATAAAAATTTAAAAGTGGTTAATTCGATCGATCACAAAAGAAAATGCCATAAACTTGAAAAATACCGCAGCTGCATGTCTCGTTCTTTATGCTGCGGTGCACGGCAATAATTTGGTAATATTATTTGACGTCGTTTACCATTTCGCAGACGAAAACAAACATGTATGAAACTAAAGCAGTACAAAGGTAACTTAATATTAGGACCAACTATTCCTATACTTAAGTTAATAAAATATAATTTTTTTAGTTCTTAAAATATTGCATGTGCATTTCATATGTCCAACGAAATATTTTTATGACCAACTAAATATTTGGTACTGCTAACAAAATTCAGCTATTTGCCTCAAACAAATCGAGGGAACAAAATAGTTTGGTACTAGCAAACAAATATATCGTTGCCCCTATACAAACAAATGATTTGGTTGATTCAAACAAATTTTGTTTGCGCCAACAAAATGTTTTTCTCAGTGCAGATATTTAGTATTTTGCTACATAATAGTTATAATTATCATAAAAAAAGAAGGTAATATTTTTCCTAAATTAGTTAGCCTACTTTGCTCAGCACACACAGAAATTATTTAATGGGGTACCAATTGTCTTAATATTCTTGCTACCCAATTTTCCCCAACACCCGTCACCCTAAGACAGACTATGACCAATGAGAATAGCATTTGGAATCTTTAAAAACGTTTATACAGTAACTACATACTATAAACGCGATAAATATTATCATTTAAATTGATGACTTAATTTAAGTATACAAAAAGCAAGAGTTATTTCGTGAATACGTAAATACTGTTTGTGTCGGGTGCAATTTATGCTCACGGAAAATTTCTAGTTTGATAGTAGTTAGAACCACGATTTTGTGGCGAAAATATTTCTGCACCATTTTGTTTCAGTGTCTCACGTGCACATCGACAGCTTTGCTTCATGGTTATTGGCAGCGTGTCTTTGTTCTGACGTGTCTCTCATTTGACTGCACCAATCAGAGTTAGGCAATTGCGGCACCATACGTCTGTGATTTGACGGTAGGAATCCAAGACAAGTGACAGAACATCCTGATCATGGAGCAGAGCTGCAGGTGTGCACATAACACAATGAAACCAATATTTTTCTATTTGCTTCTGTCTTTTCTGTCTGGGTCTGTCCCACGGCCGTAGAAGTACAGGTCTGGACACTCGCCTACCTACCAATGTATTTTGCTTGACCCCCTTGTTGTTTGGCTGCAGTTCGTCAAGTTACCGAGAATATTGTACTTTTTGGCGCTGTAATCCGGGCGGTCCGACTCAAACTCCGCCCACTTTTTTCCATTGTTAACATTATTAAGTAAATAAAGATTTCTGGAGCCATGATTTAAAATTATGAGCGAATTAAGCATTCCATAAATTGATAAAAAAAAATACGTTTTGATAAATTGTTTTTTCTTAGTAGGAGGGAAGTAGGTGGAGTTTGAGCTCGACCGCCCGGATTACAGCGCCAAAAATGTATAGCATTATCGGTAACTTGGTTAACTGCAGCCAAACAACAAGGGGGTCAAGTTTCCAGGCGAGTGTCCAGACCTGTTCTTCTACGACCGTGATCTGAGTGTTGTGTCGATATTCGACCGAATTCTACCCTTAGAATTCTTTGCCTAATTAAAAAAAAAACCTGGCAGAATTCCTCTGGGATTGAATTTTTCTCTGCTTTTAGTGCGTGTTTTACGTCTGATTATTTGTTCTTCTTTGTACTTGGTCATTCAACACGCGCTTGATAAGTAAAACATGAGCAATGGCGTATGTCTACAAACCAATAAATTCTAAATGAAACCAATTGATGCAAAAATCTGTTCGTCATAAAATCGTGGCTCAAATATTTTTTCATGTACATATGTTTTTATTGTATTTAATCATAATCTTAAAAATAGGACAGTATGTTACGACGCTAAGCCACTTCCATGGCATGTGTGAGAAACCACAAGGGGATAAACACATGCCAAGTCTGAGAGTGGGTACTGAACCTCGACACTAAGGACATGAGTCAGGCGAGGTACCTAGTTGCCAGACAAGCTCGACGATGTTACGGCGGAAAACTTTTCTTCGGGTATTCCCGTACCAGGTTGGCGTCACTATCGGCCGGAGATAGACAAAAAATTGACCTTTTCTTGAGGCAGAATGTTACCAGTTACGAGGAGGAAAGTAGTTTGTTGCGAAAATCATATCGATGAAATGTTGGCCAACGTTGTCCTCTTAACAAAACTTGCATTTCAGTACAGTCAATTCTGACAAATATGAGGCAGTTATTGACACCGCGAACAACCTTAAATATGTTCAAGAACCAATTTCTTTCTAAGTTTTGAAGGTACTTAATTTTTTGTGACTTGCCAATAATAATTATGTGTAAGTAACAAAACAACTGAAAACGTTAAAAAAATTTCACTTTTAATAATTTGAAACTTATAAAGATTAAACGTGTATTAAAACACAGAGTATGATTTCAGCGTACATGATTCTTGAAATGAGGCAAATGGCAGAAGTCACAAGTTTCTTCAAGTTCCGCTTCTTGCCTTACATGTTATTAATGTTTAACTTATGACTATTCAAATTTGTACAGCAAATTAATTTATCGGTCAACCAATTAAGATCAATGGCATCCCCTCAGAATGGTAATGTAATTAAACTTTTTATGTTTTTGTGAGTTTATCGTACAATATTTTACATCAAAAACAAAAAGGATACCAGTTAAAAATAAACATTTTGGATATTCAACTATTTTATTTGCTATTCACTGTGATGTGGACTCAGACAATTTTATTGCAAGAAGTTACCAACATAAATTATTTAGCATATATTCCTCACCCAAAATAATTTGATTTAAAATTTTCAGAGCAAAAATTTTGTGTAAAAATAGTTGGCAGTTCCTGAAATGTTTAACATAGTTTTATTTATCCATCCAGCACTATTTATCAAAACAGTGACGTGAAGAGATTTTGTTTAACGCTGGTGATAAGTGACGTAATGTGAGTGTGGAGAAACGCCGGAATGAAGGGGCGGAGGAAGAGGGAGATCCCGGAGAAAACCTGCTGACCAGCTGGATCATCCGGCACAATACCCACATTTGAAAATCTGGGGACCGACCCCGCTGAGAATCGAACCTGGATCGCCTTGGTGTGAGGCGAGTGCTATATAAAACATTTTATTGCATAATAAGAAACTAATTGGATCAATCAATTCAAGACTAAAGAAATGAATCTTAACCAAGCCGATATCACATTATTTCTGCTGTAATACAGTACTTTACTCTTGCACAATTTACTGTGAGGCCTCGCGCACAAGTCTGTATGCCATTTTTATATTACGGAACGTCAGCTTGCTTACTGACTTGATTCACAATGTGTATGATCATCGAAGTGTTTTATTATGTTTAAAAATTCATTACCCACATTTCGACGTTGTACCATCATTATTGGCACGATGCTTGTGAAGTTCTTTGGGTATGCGATTCTCAATAAAACAAAACAAACAAAAACATTAACAGCGCCGAAGTGTGTACATCCAAAGTACATTATTTGTGTTACTAGTTATGCTTACAAAATTCAGTTATTTCGTAATTATTGATTTTAGTGCATTAAAATTGAAATAATTCATTTAAAATTAACCTTCTTACACCTTGCGTTTGGTGTGAAGGTTATAATACACCACTGTGATTTGAGCGCAGAAGGAAGAAAAAGGGGTTTAATTAATTAAATATATACGTACTTTAAAACCAATTCAACGAATCACAGGTACATGAATGTAGTCTTCTATGACAAGCATGGTAGTATATTTCATGCCTTCAGTTCGTATCAGGCAAATGTCACATTTGTTATGTCCCCAGTACGCTGAGTCCTGGGTTCATGCCCTTACGAGCTCAGTTCAGTAAATGAAGTTGTTGCCTACCAAACTGGAAGACACAGATTTTACACCGGGAAACAATTGTATAAAAAGTAATATCCTACGAATTAATTTTAAAGACAACTTTTGAAAAAAAATATTTTCCACGTAAAATTTCTTAGGTATTTCCAAAAATAAAAACACCTCCCGTGTTATTGCAAAATATATTTTAAAAAATGTATTTGAGAAATTGTTTACTAAAAGTACCTAATAAACATTGGCTAAGTTTCTCATGTGAGAGTATTCTTCCAGGAATGTCATGTCAAATATTATTTGTTCTAAATAGGGATGACCACTTGCAATTATAAACACTTTCGCCTTCGTGTGATATGTAATATTTGCATGTACGCGGACGATTTCATCAGCAAGAAGGCCAAGAAGGCGATTCGGGTTCGAATCCCGGGGAGTCGGTCCACAGACTATCCCATCTTGGAATCATGGCGGAAGATGCCGCTGGTTGGCGGGTTTTCACGGGGATCTCCCGTTTCTGTCACCCCTCTCATCATCCTGTTGTAATGCCACGTTCCAGGTCATCATTTTGGACAAGCAGATGACCACGGGCACCTTGTAACAAGTCTGCAAACTCACTGTGACACCCTCGCCCTCCGATATCTTCCTCATACGATATTTAACATGCCATCCTCCGGGCCATGCAGATGCCTACGACATCCTCGGGTACCCGTCTCGTACAATATTTATTTACGGATTCGATGTGCTGAGGTGTTTACATGTCAGTGAAGCCTACTCTGTCATCGAATAATAACGCGGATTTCGCAGGCCTTTACTAATAATTAGAGATGATGGAATATCGCGAACGCTTTTTGTGCTAATATACGCTTGAAAACACTGTAGTTTCTTGTGACATGTATGATTGGGTGATGTACGTTTGGGGATATGTCAGTTCTACGACCTAGTCAGCTGGCAGAACATCTTGTGCTCTCCACACTACTCGAAGTTATGCGGGGCGGTGATAAATGATGGATGCTATGGCCAAAAGGGTTTCGGCTTTATGTCTGGTGTACGAATTGTTCACCACGTCTCGTGGTAGCCAATAGTAGGAACGATACACAAGCACCAATAGAAGGTCCATATGGTTTATGGACAGGGTAAAGGGAAGCCAATAGGTAGTGTGTATGATTTTGTAGAGGGTAAGAAGTGTAGGGGAGTTCTACGACCTCAGCAGTTGACAGAATATTTTCAGAGGTGTGCAGAGTGGTTCGTGGAGGGAGTAAGGGGTAGAGTGGGAAAAACGTTCTGTGAAATGACGAGGTCGTAGAAGTGACCGTTTCCAATACGTTTGGCACAACGTAGCTGTCTGCAGACCAATAAAAGGCATCAAATATTACAAAAGCGGCATTTTTATTGGCCCAGTCAAATACGGCCACAAATCTATACGTACAAGCGAAAGCCAGTAATCTTTTCATAAGACGAAAGTGCGTTGAAACCGAGCAAATAGTCAAGTTCTCCCGCGATAAACCATCATCACTACTAACAATGCGCAACAGGCTGGAGTGTTTCAATGACTATTGACATCGGAAAAATTTTTTTAGCGATTTTTTAAACTCTGTAGTTTCGCCACTCGAATACGCCTGCCTGCTGCGTGATTCTCTGGCCACTGTTGGGTTGGCGGTCACCCCTCTACTGTTAGGTTTGGACATTGAGGGAGGAAGGGGGGGGGGGCGGAAACGTAAATATTGCACCTAGCACGCGGGCTGTCGGAACCTTGCCGTCAGGGTTTCCCCTCTCACCCCCCTTCAGCCAGCAGTGTTTTCCACCGCGACTGCGGTGACGGCGGTTTGGCGCGGTGCAGGCCTGGTTTATTTCCAGCAAACCAGATAATTACTGCTCTCAACATGAGTTAATCACGCTCCTGACTTCTGTTTCCAGTCTTGGAACAACAAGCCCGCGGCCGACCGCAGGCGCGGGGCACGGCGGGGTCGGCATGCATGCTGCCCACTGTACGCTAGCTGCCGTGCGTCGTCGACGACCTGTTCTAATAGAAAACAACTCAATAATCTCTTTTGTGTCAAACTGATTAGAAATGTCTGAGTCGGTAGAGCCAGTAATTTTTGTTGAAAATAATTCTGCTCCAGTTTGTTTCAGTACCTTACGTACAAACCTGCAGCTCTGCTTCATGGCTATTGGCAGAGTGTATTTGGGCATAATTTGAATGTGCCAATCAGAGCAAGGTTACCTGCAATACCGCATGTCTGTAATTTGTGGGCAGAACTCCAATAGGCGGAGAGTTACAAACATCCAGTCGATAACCACGAAGCAGAGCTACAGATGTCTACATAAGGCACTGAAACAAAGTAGTGCAGAATTCTTTACACCAAAAATCATTGGCTCTAATGATCAGTTTATGTTTTTTTAGCACGAAACTACCCAAGCAGCTATTTAAGGTGGTTTAAAAGTTTGTAGTCTACCTTTCGAGATATTATCACAATGAAAACAAATGTTTACCTCGGATAAATATAGCTTACTATTAAAGTGATATATTATTAAAGCAAGTACATGTTTGTGTTGCTTTTTTTGTATGGCAGGATAGATTGTATTTTTGTCTATATATCACTGCACCCAATAAAAAAAGTCAAATATCTTAGGTGTAACCATTTTAAACTGAGTCTATATGTATATACATGTGTGTGTTTGTGTTTGTATGTATACATATGTATGTGCGTGTTTGTGTATGTATGTATATACACACATTCACACATGAACATACACAATGCAACTTGTCCAGTTTTATATCATCATGTACGAAATTATCTTAGAGTACTGCAAGTAGATATCGTATGACGGAGGAACACGAAGGATAGGGTATTTCACTCCTGATGCAGACTTGATACAGGGTGCCCGTAGGTATCTGCATATCCTAAAGAATGCAGTGAAATTAGGTCCTACAATGGAGCAGAGCCGGTGTGATGGGACGGGGGATACGGGAGGTCCCCGAGAAAACCCGCCGACCAGCGACATCGCCCGACACGATTCCTACGTGCGAACATTCGAGGACCAACCCCACCGGGAATGGAGCCCGGATCGCCTTGGTGGGAAGCGAGTGGTCGGACCACTGCGTCAACCGCCGATACAGAATCAATCACCGGTCTCCTCTAGTTAATTGTCACGATTTTTAACAAGATGTCGAAATGCATGCGCATCAAAACTGACCAAAACTTGGTTTAAATATCAGAGTGCCGATTCAGTACCTAAAGCCTTGCTAATTGCAGATAGTGTAATTTACTAACCCCAGGTTTGGTTTGCAGGTGCTTTTTAACTTCCATGCTTGTCACGGTTAAATCTGCATCACCACGGATGCAATAAATGACAACTTTAATAAGAACGTTAATAATAATTAAATGCTGATTACCGTGTTTGCTATAAAATACACGACCTTTTTTTTTTCAGGGAGCTCCACTGATCCTAATGTTTTTAAGTACTGATTTGCGAAACGGAGTGTAAAACATTGCTTTTTTCTAGCCACCAAGGCTCATGAACCATTAAACATAACTTGTTTACTCAAAATGCTCCAGTACATTCCGATTTAAATCATACAAACCATTTTTAATGTACTTCTTTGTTCCAAATGAATAAAAAAAATACATCGAATCCGATACCATTTTTTTAAAATGAAATAACGCCAAAGCAACGAAAAACAATGTTAGCAAACAGTAAAGTAATTACTAATTAGCCAAAATGGTAAATACTAAACTCCAACATTGACGTTTTACTCAGTATTGTTCAACAAAATATTGTTCAACATTTCTAAGATATTTATGGAAGTTACACTTGACTCAGTATCAAAATTTTCAAGTAATTCGAATTATATGTGTAGTAGTTTATTTGAGAAACCGGCTTTAGCTGAGCGTACAACTCGAAACTAATCGATTACAATAATGCTTCGCATATAACTTGCGTAAGTAATCGATGAAATAATTATTTTGGGTGAAAACTCGGTAACAGCTCTTAAAAGTACTGCGTCTCTGTCATCCGAGGAAAGATAAAACAAAAAGACAGGTAGAGAGAGAGAGAGAGAGGAAAAGAGAGTTATAGAGAGAAAGAACGAGAGAGAGAGAGTGAGTTAGAGAACTGACGTCTTAATTGTGCTTCGTGGAAAGGTGCTGAATGAGAGGAGGCGAAACTAAAAACCTGAGACGTCAGACCGTGGCTGATTTTTACCTTTGTTGGAAACAGCTTGGACATTAGAGAAGGATTCAATTGGGAGAAAAAGTTCTGGTTTCTTGTTGACCGACCTTGACAGACGAACTGTTCGTATCTGCAGACATTAAGAACTATAGTACCTGCAGGATAGCTCTATGAACAACCTCCATATAGCCTAAGTACGTTGTGTATATCGTGAAAGAAGGACGTAGAAAACGCCAAGATAATTCAGATTGAAATCTAACATATGTATACCAAGTACTTTTAGAGAAATTCTTAAATACAGTTTATAAAATGTAATTGTTGATTATTTTCTGAAAATGGGATTTCGGAATGTCTAGTATTTTCTTCTCAGACACTTCATATAGCCTATGTTTGAAAGCAATTTGGTTAACTTCCAACGCATTATACCTTCCTTTAATGTAATAGTTACTCGAGGAAAAAATATTGCTACTACATACGATACACACACACACACACTCACCAACACGTGTGTGTGTGTGTGTGTATATATATATATATATATATATATATATATATATATATATATATATATATATATATATGTAAGGAAATTAATAGCCCAAACGCCACTGGTTCTTCATTAAAAAAAGTGGCGACATTAAATCGGACACTTTCAAGATATGTGAATATTAAGGGAGGTATAATCCCTCCTTGAAAATGGAATTAAAAATAAAATAAGTATTTTGTCAAGATATCAAAAAACGGTTAGGAGTTAAATTACAAATCTGTAGGTGATGTTAAGTGTTACTGAGACCTTCAACCAGTAAAATAATGTATTTCATTAAAGTAATACTGATGGCTACCTCATATTGCATACAGTTACTTTGCCGTCAGGTTTTTGTGTAGTCTGGTCGACTAGTACATCGTAAGGAACAGAGGAGGTCCTCTTGTTGCAAGTGCCTTGAATGAACCGTTCACTAGAAAAATGCACACAACTGTTGCTGTGACAATAATGCAACGCTTGGTATGCAGGCAAAATGTGGTACAGAGACTACATATGTACGCCGCGCTCACAGAAAAATGCAACATGTGACGCAGTTTTTAAAAGCATGCTGCAAACTCCATCCAAGTAAATAAGTAACCAATAAAAATCTTAGGCTGGACTGGGTACATTTGGAAACAAGTATCAGCACTTTTATATATATATATATATATATATATATATATATATATATATGTATATATAAGAGTGTATATGTGTTACCTTTGTAGGAGTTAAGTGGTCAAACCAGAACCCACAATCGTTGAAAGCCTGCAGATACGCTGTTGCAGATTAAGTACTAATTTAGTGTTTTATCTGATTAGCATTTTTAGAACACAGTTCTTTGGAAATACCATCCAGATACGCAAAAGGCACTAGAATATTGTTCCTTTTGGTCGTGATATCTTGAAAGTTCCCGATAGCTGAAGTTTGTATGGTCTTATCTTCTCTTTCCCTCTCTCTCTCTCTTAGTCCCTTGGAGACGTTTAGCAGTTTCACTAAGAAACGCGTGCGCACATCTCGAGCGCCAGGTAGGCAGACTACTTTGAACGCGGAAAATACCTTCGGCCAGACGGCGCCCCCTTAATAACTACCCTGAAACACTTACCTTTCCCCGCTGCAGGTGATTCCGATGTTGAGTTCCGCAGCTGATGGCTCAGTGGGCCCTCCATTACCTCACCTAACTGTTCTCCAATAGTGGGATACTTACGGTTCGCAGGTCGAAGCTACGTAGATTGTTTTGTATCAGGGCAAGCAGGTTGATGCAGTGAATACAGCGATTACCCTCCTACCTTGACGACCTGGATTCTATTCTCGGTGGGGTCGGTCCTCGATTGTTGCACGGCGGAAACATAGCAGATGTAGTAGTTCGCCGACAGTTTTTTTTCGGGGTTGTCCCGCTCCCCTTTGTTTATTACATTCATTCCCTTCTCCATCGTAGGGTTTCGTTACATGTCGTCCTTCAATGTTGGGCAGGTGCCTCGATTTCTCTCCCCGTTTATTGTTTCATGTAGTTCCGTACCTACGTCTTCGTCAGCGTAGTCGTATACATTAACGAATTATTTATTTATTTATTTATTTATTTATTTCGTCTTTCATTTTCTTGGCGAAGTTAAGGCTTAAATGCCTTCTCTTACACTTAACCAAATTTAAACAAATATCACATGTACAAAGGTAGCAAAAAATGAGTTAAAATCTAACTAGAAACAATAGAAAATAGTAACTAAGTATATAAAATTGAAGTAGTTAAAATAAAATAAGCTGACAGCTGCGACAAAACTTAAAATGATAACTAATCTAAATCCTGGAATATACACTAGCAGCTTAGAACATACATTTTCTATAAGTTATTTAACAAACAAGAATGAGATAGTAATACAAAAG
>PNEQ01112395.1:61940-104455 GCA_003012365.1 Medauroidea extradentata
TACATAATTATAGAACATGTTAGGTAATGCAGAAACGAAAAAGTTAGGGTCTTATTAATGTGTGGGTGATTCGAATTGATGGAATCAACGGCGAATTGTCTTGATATGCTTGGTCGTATTGCGCTTGAATGTGATTAGTGTTGCCGAATTCCGGATGTTCAAAGGTAAATTATTCCAAGCTCTTGCGACAGAAACAGTGCTAGAGACCCCCCAATTTTCACGAAAATATTCTGCAGCACTTTGTTTCAGTGCCTCGCGTACAACATATACAACTCTGCTTCGTGGTCAGTGATTGGGTGTTTTAACTCTCAGCGTCTTGGCGTGTAGTGTCTCAGTAACCTTGTTCTGATTGGCAGAGCAAACTAAGTGACACCTCTACACAGATACTCTCTGCCAATAACCATGAAGCACGGTTAGACATTGAAACAAGTTGGTGTATTATTATTTCCAGTAAAAATCACACGTCTGTTGACTACCTCCAACACTCACGCTCAGTACAACCGTCAATGATTATTAGTAGAGACATGCAAAATTCGCGTTATTTTCTGACAGCTGACTAGACTCCAAGTGACTATAGGATCGTTCGACGTCTACCGCTGGCCGATATTGTCGTGACTTGCCGCGGAGAATGCTTACACTGTAGAGAGGCCAATCTCTGTAAAGACGTAACATACGTAAATGACAACACAAAAGTTCGAGGCAAATTGAAGCGCAGATTATGTATAGGAAAGTGAAGTTTAGTCAGCTTCCAAATGATAACGCGGATTTTGCATGTCTCTAATTATTAGTAGGAAACTGTAGAACTTCGCGTTATTAATAGGTGAAAGACTATACGTCAGTGCCCTGTATATACTTGAACACAACGTGTTATTCCATTGGCCGTGAGCACCACAGAACGTTTCGGTACTAGTCAGATGCGTCTTACACGCTAAACCACGATATTGTCGACCGAAAAGTCACGCCGAACAAGCGTACATTTGTTTGGAGTAAGTCTGTTGGCAGAACATAACGGCTCTCTAATAATTAGGCCTATACTGAATCTTACTATGGACTTTGGAACATGGTTTCCATCTTGTAACGCATTCAGGACCCACGGTAGATTTCCTTCCCTGCCAGCCTGAGCTTGGTTGAGCCCATTCATAGCCGTCTTTAGTAGAAGGCCGCGGTCGTAGATTTGACAACACTGTCAGGGTCATTTTAACACTTCTTTTAGCTCTCCAAAGGCAACGACTCTACCTGATTCGTTATTGTGCCATACTTACCGGTGAATCAGAGGAAGCCATTGCCATTAGCGAGACAAAGAAGTGTTAAATTTACCCTTCCCGACAGGGTTGCCAGATCTAAGGCCGCGGCCTTCTACTTAAGACGGCTTTGGCCCATTCCATGATAATACTGGAATGATTCCTTAATACCGGTCATGGTCGTTTCTCTTACCGTCTGTGATGATCTCGCTGTCGACAAAACCTCACTGTGAATTGTCACAGCACGCTGTCTTGGCAATCCTAACACCAGACGTGTCGCACGGACGCTGCTGCGATGACATCCTACAGTAGCATATGACTCCTCCAGTTGGAGGTGTCTTCAATATACCAAGCATCTGCGTACGTGAAGTGAAGTTGTTTCCTTCCTCCAGACGTGAGGGGTGTTTTCTTGAAGTGATGACGTGTAGTTTTACAACACACTGTTGTAGTATAAGCTGGTGTGTTTTGCTAGATATACACCATTGGTCGCGAAAGTTGTAAAGTCGCAGGAACCCCGCGGTTACACTCAAGTAGCTTACTAATCACGATAAAATAATCAGTCTGCTGGAGTTCCCCAGATTGTTCGTGTGCCAGAAGACGTGTAACAAATACTAGTTCCCGAAAAGTCCATATGTTGTCGTCGACGGAAGCCTTCTGTTATCGTCTGTGTTTATATTCGATGTGTTGTCTTGTCTACAGCCATTTCTGTCGCTGTGTACCTCTGTGTTGCCCTCGTTGTATCTGTCTATCATTGTCGGGGTCGCGGTGGCCGAGTGGTCAGACTACTCGCCTCCCACCAAGGTGACCCGGGTTCGATTCTCGGAGGGGTGGTGCCCCGGATTTTTCCGTGTGGGAATCGTGCTGGACTATGCCGTTTGTCGGCGGGCTTTCTTGGGGATCTCTCATTTCCACCGTATCCCTCATTCCGGCGCTGCACCATACTCACCTCATACCATCCTTCACCAGTGCTTAAGACCTAGATGTTAACCGCTGACCAAAATCTCTCATCCACTCCATGATTGCCGCCTTTTTCATGTATCTTGTTTGATCGTTGTCCGTGCATTTCCCCCCCCCCCCCATTATACACCAACTTTATTCCTATTTCGAAATTATTATTGACGACAACAGTCGTTCTTGACTTCCTTGGTGCGTCTCTTGTTTTTTGTTGCTAATTTTCTCGTGACTAGTACTTTTATGTAACCGTGGGTTTCCAGCTACATAGCAAGTTTCTCTAATAATGGCACACAACACAGTTGTTAATACAACCCCATTGCAGGAATGATTCAAAGATCAGACACAGTGTCAGTAGCGGCCGAGCTGCGTGTGAAAGGTAGAGGGACGTAGCAAGTAGCGAGAGGCTCAGGCTGCTGCTGGCCGACCAGGCATAACACGAGCACGCGCGGTCGCTCAGGCGTCCAGGTCGGTCGTCTTTCTTTGTCCTCGCTGTTACAAGCGCCGACATCAGGCCCTCTGCCGCCTTACTCTAGCTGCATGCTTAAGCTTTAAGGGCTTGTTCCCCGAGTTTTTTTCAAACCGGTGCCAATAACTCAAATATTTTATAACCAAAAGTTTTGAAAAAAATTGAGTCAATGTACAATCACACGATGCACAATACTGTGGACGCGTTTTTTTTAAATAATGTACCATTCACCAGCAAAAAAATAATTTCCTTCATTTTGCTTATTTTCACGACGAAGGACGTGGTACTTGGGTAATGAAATCTAAAAAACCGTTCAGTATAATTCTACAAAAAAATTTTGCTACAAATCATAACATATAAATGTCAAAACTGTGCAGCGAAATTTTGATATGAGTATTAGGTACCAATAAAAAAATTATTTTCGAAATCAGTGCAAAACTCCGTAACAAGGCCTTAAGGTGGGTTCACTATTAATAACATAACAGTAAGCATAGAACAGAGGTCGTTCGCACAACAACTTACCTCTATGTATTCTTACCTACCGATTCACAACATCAAAATAGTGGTCGTGTGCATAGAGATGCTGACATAGGAAATTGTAATATTCATTTTCTTGTGCGTACGCATAGGACAGCAACCAATCACAGCAAAGGAGTCTGTGATTGTCCGCCATGTTAGTTTAACCTCAAAAATACACGAGAACAAAACAAAGCTAAAATAAGATACGTTAATGTTAAAAACTATCTTTCAATATTGCAAATAATGTTTTACGCTACGCAGTTTGTAGGAGCTTTGTTTCTATATGTCCTATTATCTCCAAATACGATTAAACTTCAAATACGTTTCAATGGCCTTCGGTTGATTTTCATACAGCAAGGAATATTTCATATTCGTCGAAAACATTTCATTGGCTAAACATAACAGTAAGAATCCAATAGTGAACTAATTTTGCACAAGGTGTCTAGTCCCGCACTGTTTCTACTGTTACGTTATATGTTCTGTGCTTATGTTTTTTTAAATTGTGAACTAACATTTAAACTGCTCCTGCTGGCCTACATACAGTAAGGTCAACTGCACTACAGGTGAGATATGAAATGGGTTTCTTTATGGGAAAGTTTGGTACAGGGATATAATTTCTGCCGTCAGTTGCGCTACTGTCGCTGAGGGGTATAATAAAATGCGAGACCAAAGAAAAATTAATTTCAACTGGGCTTGGCAAAGAGAGAAGGCATTTACTTTAATTTTATAGTGAAAAAAAAAAACGAACGAATGTCGTCTTTTAAATTATCAACTTCTTTAGCACCGTAGATCTGCATCTTTATCGACCCCGCTACGGAGACCGACCGTTTTGCTAAGTTTTTCAAGGCTGGATATTTCGTGAAAATTATTATCGTTGGTGTAAAGCATTTTCTTATAACTTTCAAAATTCTTACGTTTCTTAAGTATTTCTTTGTTGAAAAACAAGATTTCTTTGTGAACTTTAAACTATTCTTGCAATCGGCTAGTATTGTAAACTGAACCGAGTTTACGGTCGCACGCATTTGCAAACGCATTTTGCAACGACTATATTACTTTCCAGAATTGTGTTTTTTTTTCCTACTTTTGGTTTCGTCGTCGCATTTATCGTTCCGGAATTATATTACGGCTAGAGATGATGGAATGTCGCGAGAATGTTTTGTGCCAACATACCCTTGAAAACACTGTAGTTTCTTGTGACATGTATGATTGGGCGATATACGTCTGACACAACGTAGCTGTCTGCAGACCAACAATAGGCATTAAATATTACAATAGCGAGATTTCTATTGACTCAGTCAAATAGGGCAACAGATATACGTACAAGGAAAAACCATTGAGCTTTTGGTAAGCTGCACGTTCGTTGAAACCCAGCAAACAGTAAAATTTTCCCGCGATAAACCATCATCGCTAATTATGGCATATGATTGTTGATAGCTGCTTGTACTGTTTGTTGTATTTTTTTATTGCGGTGTCTTCTGCATATTGGCAATATTCGTTCACAATGTCTTATGTCCATAAAATATAATAATTAATAATATCTAGTAGGGAGTTAACCACTCCCTTAGCAGACTTTAAACTAGGAAGCTTTTAGGCGTTCTGCCATCCTTTGAGAGATGACATAAAATGAGATCTTACATACAATGGAACAGCGATGGAATGCAAGGACGGGTGAAACATATGGGTACCCCTAGAGAAACCCTCTGGTCAACGACAGCATCCACAAGGTTATTTGCGACCGAGGACTTGAGCCCAGATCGCCATGGTGGTCTGACCACTTCTTACTTATATAAAACTGCTCATGTTATATTTTCTTACTGCATGATAAATAGTTTGGAATATATGCGTTTTATACCTGTATATAAAACGTTTTGTCTGTGACTTGTAGGAGGTTTGGTGCGAATGTCTCGCTGTGTGACCGGGCCGGTGTTGGCGTTGTGTTAAAGCAGGACAACAGCAGCAGTTCCGGGCGATGAGCGTGGGACAGCGGCCGTTCCTGGACTCCAGCTTCAGCAACCACCTGCGAGATCTCGACTACCGCCGCAGTAGTTCTGAGTCTTCGCGTAGCTTCAAGCTGCCCGGCTCCACCACTCCCGTACACGGTGAGTACACACACTTACCTTCAACTTAGTCTAGTCAAGTACCTTACGTAACATTGTTCTAGACGGTTGTTCCTGCCAGCTGTGTCCGGGGGTTGCTGCTGGGTATAGGCTGTTCACTGTAAACTGAGCTCTCAGCAGAACTTGTAATTAATTAAAAATATGTTTTTATTGAGACAATAGATGTTAAGTTTTGAGGGTATTGGAACGTTTACACTGGTTTTTGGTTACACGAAAGTTTCCATATAAAAATAGTAAATATGGCTACAAAACGGCCGAAAGAAAACATTACGCAGTGCTCACTTTATCGTGAATGACTTATAGAGTCAGAACTATACTAGTGAATGAGCGGTCAACTAAATATCGTGAACTATCTGCTGGCTACTAGTTACTTTGTTAACACTTAGAAGAGACAAGAAAAATTCGCGGCTTCACTGACCTGAAGACAGACCTGCAAGAATATCTGTGTATTCAGGTATGCAACAGTTGCTCGCTGACACAGTAACACTACGTGATTAGTAGGGATAAGGCAAAATTCGCGTTATCATTTGGTAGCAGACTAAACTTCACTTCACATAATCTGAGATTCAATTGGCCACGAAATATTACGTGTTGTCATTTCGTCTTTAGAGAGATTGGCCTCTCTACCGTGTAAGCATTCTCCGCGGCAAGTCACGACAATATCGGCCAGCGGGATATGTCGAACGAACCAATAGTCACTTGGAGTCTAGTCAGCTGTCAGAAAATTACGCGAATTTTGCATGTCTCTACTGATTTGGTCTACATTTAGTTGCTTCGTTGATATCGGCTCAGCGCCCAAATATGTCAAATGCCAATTGTAGAAGTGATAACGAACTTTCGGTTGTTCGAAATTTTGTTTTGGCCACTAAGGAAACATGAATTTGTCGGGCCTCTGCCACTCAGAAATAAGCGGCCCATACAGACCAACTAGTACACAACCTTAGTTCTTGTCTACTACAATCTTGCCTAGCAACAACTCACTAGCCGCCATTGCTGTGTACCAAGACTACAGATACCAAGTAATTTTTCAATGAATCTATTTCAAAGATAATTCTTTCAGACAGAATGTATGCTACTTGAAATTTCTTGCATAATGGTAACACAGAAAATGATTTTCGAGAAAAAAAAATTTACTCCCTCGTAAATATCTATATGCTATGTAAACTCTATTCCATTTTTTATATTATTTATTTAAGGAATGGAATGCTCCGCGATCTCAATGTTCTGCACGTTAGAATCTACCGTGGTGTGTATACTTAAGCCTGGACCATTGGTCCATTCGCTGATACTCACTGGAACAGCAGGCTTGGGTGTGTATAGTGCAGTGGATTCTAATGTGCTGGCCATTGAACTCGCGAAATTTTTGTTTTCAATTTACATATTTAATACAAATATTTGGAAGGTTTCTCAATCTGGCAGTATTCTTCTGGTAATTTCACATAAAATAAATTTTGTTCCAAAGAGTGAGATTTAATATTGCTTCCATTGAAAAATAATTTATTTAAAATTTAGTCACCGTTGAAACTATGTGACAGCAAGTTTTGGAATTTTTAAAACCAAGCTACATATTAAAAGTAGGCTGGAAAGTGGCTTTGCCTAAAAATCACCCGACTTGACACTTTGAGTGCTGGGAATGTGATAACAGAAACATATGGTGCAGGGTATACTAGTTAATGCTCCTAGTTGTACCTAGCTGCTACCTGGGTTGCACTTAATGAAACACGGTTCTTGATTTTAGCATCACAGCAAGTGTGCAATGGATATCATGTAGCTTGTTTCTGAGTTGCAGCAGCGAATAGGGTCCTTTCCCTTCCCAACCATGGTTACAGGTTCATGCTGTGTGCACAGAATGTATACAACAGTGTGGAAGCATTAACGTATTCTGCAACAGTATGTCACCCCCCGCGTGCAACGTTGTGCTACGTTCCTTACAATAGACTGTGATAAACATGTAGTGACGTAAGCAGTAGCGAGGCGAGGTCGGGTTGGAAAGGAAGTGGTATTAGAAGCGAATATGCGCTCTGAGCGTGTAACACTAACGTATGCTGGAAATAACCAATAGCGTATTTTGCTGTGACTGAGGTCGTTTTGTTGTAGGCCTACAGGGTGTGGCAACATAACTTCCTTTATTAACACCGTAATAAAACCCATTAATATGAATCAGAAAGTTTCCATTTTAATTTGTATAATGTATGTACTTATCTAAATTTTGGTTCTACACAGTTTTGAAAATCAAATCAGGTAGGTGACGCCCGACCATTGTCCATACACTGAGTAAGCCGATTTCTGGCGTTTCTCATGGCATTTACCACCATATCAGTGGGTACGTTGGCAATTTTTGCCCGGATGTTGGCCTTGAGGACGTGTAGCGTCCTCGGACGGTTGCCATAAACGCGGGATATCATATAACACCACAAAAAAATCACATGGGGCCAAATCGGAGGAGCGGGTACGCCACTCCAAACCGCCCCTTGTGAGCTCCGGGAAGTATTCCCTCAAAACTGCCAAACTGTGACCTTGAAGTGCGGGCCGTTGCTCCGTCTTGTTGGAACCGAATGTCCCCTAAGTCAAATTCACCAAGCCGTTCGAAAAGTACGCCTCGACGTCAAACGCAAGCTCCTCACTGTTCCAACACATGATCGACTGACCATGATGAGGAACAATACTTTACACCCACGCCTCTCTAATGAGACCATTTTCGCCCAGCTACAACATCTACAGCCTGAATGGCGCACATTTAAAAAAAGGAAGTTATGTTGCCGCATCCTGTATAACTCGATCGTTGCCTCTTATACGCTACTGTAAAGGGTGTGTATCTGCACTTACCAGTCAGAAGGTCCCACAGACAACTCAGTGTTGTGTATTGGCATTTCTTAGCCCCGATCTCCTTGGAAAAGTACACTCATCACCACTGGACTTAAGTCACTCATTCGAAATAACATTTTCCTTAAAAGTCACTTGTCCGAAAATTTACTTTGCCTAAAAGTCACATAACCTGGAAGGCTACTTATCTATGTCACTTACCTCCAATGACAATTGGTTCATAAGTGTCTTCTCAAGTTAAAAAAAAAAAAAATTAAATGTGAGACCACAGAAATTATTTTTCAGCACAACACAGACTGTTAACGTATTATGATGTCACGATCAGTTAAGTGTTTATTATTTTACGATTTGTTACTTTCGCCCCATGTGTAATAATTTAAAATGAAATTTGTGCCGTAGGACGGCCTAAATATCTTAAACTCTATATTCGTAATAATTTTTTATATTTCAATATTAAATGTTTGTATCACAGGAGAGTAAAGATTTCAATAAAGTGGTTTAGACCACGTGCTATGGATAATTTGGCCAAACTGTCATTTCGCTTACAAAAATATATAACCTTGATGTCACTTGGCATAGACTTCATTTCACTCAAAATGCGCTTGTCTGAAATTTGTTGACTTAAATTTGTGAAGTCTACATATTGTCATTTGGTTTTAAGTCTCTCAAATTTAGAATCCTTTCAAACCAATTAAGTGTCAAGAACCATGTTTTATATGAGTTTCTGCATATAATTTTAAAAAATTGACCAGTGTTATTTCATAAGCTAGTATTAAATTAATAAATTATATATTAATGTTGTCATATTCCACAGTTTTGACCCTAAAGGCTAGGAAATTACTGTCAGTATAATTTGCTTGTTAACTGATTTCTAAACGAACTTTGACATTCAAGCCATTTGAGCTTTTAAAATTTGGGAACTTGGTACAGCAGAAATTACCAATTCGGACGACCATGTGAATTACTACAATATTGTTATTTTGAACATTACCACCTTAAAACTCTGTAAGGTGAATTTGTAGATAGCAGCTGACGGAAAATAAAACGAAATAGCAATTAATTACCAGAAATGTTTTAATTTTGGTTCAGTAATATTTGAACTCGGTTCACTCTAGACGATTTTAGAAATTAACACAGTGTAAAAAATTCTACATTTCCAGTTAGTTCAAGTCACGACCGCTCGCAAATATTTCAGTAAAAACATCACGAACTACTTACTGTTACTCAATGTAAGCAGAGTGCGGTTTGTGTAAAAAATTGGCATGAAGTGTAAGTGCGAATTATATAGATATAGTAATTATGTTGACAGAGTCCACTTTCCCCTCTAGTTAACGTAAACATAGTAACTAAAAAGTAAATGGTTTCGGAGCATTCGTAAAGCTGCATGTTATTCATAACCAAATTCTCTAATGATGAGTTAAGGGAAATTTGAAATTTTAAAACATTTTAACGTGTTATGTTCTGTGTGTTTTAAATTAACATATGTTCACGTCGAACCATTAAAATTTAGTTTACAGTCCGTGTTCTCTTTTTGTTCGACCAATGTTCGCTGCAGTAAAAGATAGGTACAGTTCGAATTTTTTACTCTGCACACTATGTGGCAACATAGCGTTTATTCATATTACGTGTACTCGATTACGTCATTTTTATGAGCAACGAAGTAAGAAAAAACTACCGTACCTTTGCAATATTTTTTTTTTTACTTCAAATTACGTGACCAGTGCCAGATGTGCTGAAAATCGAGACAGTTTTATAAATTGTTATGTTAATTACTGCCATGCGATGAATAAACAGGATCTGCAAGTTATTACCAACTGTCTTAATGTAGATGTAGCTAAAAACATTTTTAAACTGTAAATTGTCTTTAAAAGGATTTCTTCATAGCAGAATGATAGTAACGACAGACCCAGTTTGCATTTCTTATAAATGTGGAATAAATTACTAGGTAAATAATTTGTATTAGTTGTCAAATATTTATAAGTTACATTTTTTATTTTACTATTGCACAGTTGTTTAAATACGATACACCTACTACATAGACGTGGGATGTAGCTATTTTCTACTTCTTTTAAATATGTAATTTATTTGTATTTTTCTAAGTTTCACGGCGGTGAAAAAAAAAAGACGAACAAACAAAAAAAATCAGTCCTAATTGTTTAAAATAAAAAAAAAATGTAAAATCATGCAGAAACGAGTGACGCAACATCACTTTGCTCTTTAGTATATTAGTTAAAGGTTGGCGTCCTTGTTTTCAAACTTACTGCATTTTTTAATTGAAAAAACAAAATGTCCCAAGCATATTTTATATCTGTTATTCAAAGATAGTCTGAGAGTCTGTAAGAGTCATTTGATACAACCAGTGCTTTCAGACATGCATCGCGTCGTGTACATCGTATTTGACTGCCTCTCGACAGTCGTTGCATCGTTCATCCTTGGAGTAGGCCTATATAACGAATGTCTAAAAGTCATCAACGAAGAAATAGGCTACGACTAAAACTGTACTGACAACGGCCGCGAAATGCCGCGATGTGATTTAATCTTAAGGGGACTCCTTACATTAGCTGAATTTAAGTGAGTGAGGCACATCATTTATGGAGCGCTAAGGGTGCTACTGACAGGCGTATATAAAAAGTACTACTTCAGTGCGCAAGCCCCTCAAATGACGTTCTGTGCCATACTATTATTCTGTTTCCTATCTCGCTTTAGGACGTAACCATGTAATTATGTTTCGTAGGAGTATGATTTTAACAACCATGCACGTTTACATATTTGTGTTTTTCGCATCAGATTGATATGTTCGTGTTAAAAATTTTCGTTTATAGCCAGTTTGTGGAGCCCGAAAATATTCTTGGGAGGGCACACTGAGATTTTCGAGTTGTTAGGACTTAAACAGAATTGTGTTCTTTTCACGGGCATATATATATATATATATATATATATATATATATATATATATATATATACACATATATTACACGTTAAAAAGTAGTTTCTGAAAAAAAGAAACAATCCCATCTCGAATTCAATGCTAAAATAATCTGTGTACAATTTTATGTTTCTAGAAATCAATTTGCAAAAATTAAAAAAGCAGCAGTCTTAAACAATAGTTTTTGCATACTTTCTGAGCAACGTATAGCTGAAGAACAATCTCTGACGCTGAAATCTCCTGCATTTAATTGTGACACAAGAGATCTCGCTTAGCAAATGTTTGCTCACGAAGTTGGCAAATGTCATTATCTAAGATTGGTATATTGTAATTTTTTTCCATATTGACTCTTCAAAGCGTGTATATTTCAATTGGAATTTTCAGCTTTTATTTAACAACCACACACTTTGTTTACGCAGCTAGAATGTTTGCAACAGTAACGGATGTTTGAAAGTAAGTAGAGGGTATGGTTGGACGCAAGCTGGGCACGTCGGGTCGCAGGACGGACGACGGTAGCGCTCGCTGCGGCCGACGACTGAAGGAACCCTGAGCTGCTGAACATTTTCTCGGGAATAGGAAACCACAAGTTGGAAGTAGGCTTCCGCTGGTCGGCCATAATCACCAGTAGAACCCGCGCGCCGCTCCAAGCAGGCGCTCTGCACGACTACCTGTTTATTCATTTCTTTCCACCATTCGCTAAGCTTTCCACCATTTTCTAAGCTTTCCACCCGTCTCTAAGCTACGGCTAGTACTACTACAGGTTAGGAACAGAATTTCTTAGGGACGAATTTGGCGAGGGACAATTTCCCCCTCTAGTTGCAGGGGCGGATCCAGAATGGAATTGAGGGAGGGGGGGATATATTTTTGGTAGCACCGGTTGGCCGATTTAAAGTGGTGGAAGGGGGGGGTCCGGGTATCCTCCCCCAGAAAATTTTTAATTTTAAGAAGCAAAATGGTGATCTTTGAGAAGATTTTAAACATTAATGTTTAACACACAACGGACACAAATTGGAACATTTTTGAAGAGTTTACAGTCAGTTTCTTAGAATATATTGCAAATTTCATAACGCCTACTGCGTTTCCAGTAGTTTGAATAAAAAGTATAAAATTTCTAAAATAAGGTGGGGCTCTTGGGGGGGGGGGGGGTTTCCCCAATTACCCTCACCCTTGTATCCGCCACTGAGTTGCACTATTACCGGTAGGTTTTTATCTTACGCTTATGAATAGAGCTTCGGCCCAAAAACAGGAAGTTGCCGAAGGACGAAGTTTTCCCCATATAAGTGCCAACATTAAATAACCCCTTTACCGACACTTGTACAACTAGCGGTAAAAATTGTCCCTTGTTAATCTAGTAGCATTGAGCTTCCTAACCTGTAGTAGATGTAACTTTATCTTAGAATAAAGGTTGACTGTTCTCTTCCAGTTGTAATAGTCAATGGTTAGAAATAGAGAGAGAGAGAGAAGTAACGAAAATCTTAGGTGTTAAGGTAATCTCCAAAACACTGAAGCATGTTCTGCAGTAAACGATTGGACGAAGGTTATTTCGCGCAGTTCAAATGTTTCAGACATAGCAAACATTCAGTATAGTATCTATAAACGGCTTTCGAATGACATACAACTGCTCACCAATGCTTTCTCTATTGGGATAGCAGTTCGTTGTCACCCAAAAGCCGTTTATAGATACGGCCGTATCTTCATACCATATTTATTTCTCATTGGGCCAGTCAAATATTCAAATAAAATAAAATATGTAGTAACGGGTTGTAAATAGATGTCGATTTCTGAGTGCTCAGTTTATCGTACGTTACATATACACGATTCTTTGATACTTAACACTAGAATTCTCAACTTAGATATTTATTTATTTAGACACGTTCAGCAAACGTCCGGTTTACAATTCGCTGTGTGTCATGTTTACATTATACAATAGTTTAAATTGAATATAGTTTTATAAAATATATAATACAGACATAAAGATAGTAATTAACAAAGTTTCGTAAATAATTATTAAAATATGGTCTGCAAACAATACTAATAATATAAAATTAGTTTGCATTACAGGTAATTAGTTGTCGACAGTCTAATATCTAACGTTCTAATACAAAAGAGTGTTAATAGGAAATAAGTGTTGGGGAAAAAAATGATGGGAAAGTCTAGAAACTGAGAGTAGTGATGATCGTATTTGCAGATGGACATTAGCTTTTTATTGTATTTGAAGGAGTTGTGCAATTTGTAAATAGCAGCTGACAGAAAATATAATGAATAGGCATTTACATGAAATGTTTTAGTTTTGGTTCAGTAATATTTAAACTCTGTTCGCTCTTGACGTTTTTTAAAAATTAACACATATGTAGTACTGTGTTAAAAATATTAAATTGACCACCATTTTGAAAATATGAACACAGTGATGAACTAAATACATAACAGTAAAGTCAGCTTTGTATGAAGTAGGAATACTCATGTGTACAAAGTTTGGTGAAATTCTGAAAAATATATCCTGAGATATGCTATACTACGCGAAATGTATCGAAATGACCAGCATTTTGAAAATATGAACACAGGATGAACGAAATACATAACAGTAAAGTCAGCTTTGTATGTAGTACACATGTACCAAGTTTCGAGAAATTCCGAAAAATATTTCCTAAGATGTGTTATGTATGCAAAACATATAAAAATTGTTGCCATTTCGAAAATATGAACGCAGGATAAACGAAATACACAAAAGTCAAGTCAGATTTGTATGTTGCATATATGTACTAAGTTTGGTGAAATTCTGAAAAACATTTCCTAACATATTTAATAATAAGCTAAAGATGTAAAAAAAAAAAAGGCTGCCATTATGAAAATATGAATACAGAATGAATGAAATACACAGCAGCAAAGTCAGATCTGTATGTAGTGTATGTGTACCAAGTTTGGTGAAATTCTAAAGTACAGTTCCTTAGATATCTAGCTTGATCTGAATTGTTAAAATTTCCGCCATTTTGAAAATATGAAGAGAGAGTACACGAAATGTATAAAAGTCAAGCTGGATTACAAAGTACTATATGTGTACAAAGTTTGATGATATTCGGTCAGCTGGTTCAAAAGGTTTTAGGGGGACACACACACATACACAGACATTATGGTGAACTCATAAACCTATTTTTTCCTCCGAAAAGTAGACCAAACATTATAATATTTACATGCACTAATGTCCTTTAGGAGTGATCAATTGTGCCTATTGTGCTAGTGCAAAGTCTGCACCGAAGAATTTTTATAACATTCATTTTAGTTTCATAACAATATAGCCAGTAGGCATTGTACTATGGACATATAGGTAGGAATAGTTAGAAGATGGCTTGCAGTGACGTAATTGAAGCCGGCTTTTTGGGTGTTCCATCATGGCGCTGAGGCGTTTTGAGGTTATGTACGCTTGCGTTGATGCGCCTCTAAATAATAAAATCATCTCAGAGTAGTGCAAATTAGCGATGTAAGGAACAAATTTTATTACCAATAAAGTTGCTTGGGTCGGGTAACATCATTACCTACGAACTTTTTCGAATTACGAATGGTTAAGGAACAGGCGGTTGCCATAACGGAACACCCAAAACGGCGGCTTCACGTAGCTCTCATACATGGCCATAGGCAGAACCACCCCCTGAGTATGGATTTGGTAAAATACAGTTTTATCTACGTTTGAAGGCTCGGAATTATTTTCGATAAATGTGCTGTTTCGAAAGAACTAGAAATGTCTCACAAATGTGTTTTCTTTCGTATATGAGGTACACCGTGAGATATTACATAGTTCCGCAAATAAACATGACTTTCAGCTCGGTGCAACGCATCCATAAATTCGGCGAGAAAGTGGCAAGCGGATGTTTATAACATTGAGCTCAGCCCTTTGCGTAGAAAATAAAACAATGACGCAGGTTGTATCCTCAAGCATATGATTTTGTAATCTATAAGTATCATAAATTCAATTAGGCCCAAAAATGTCTTCGACGTGAACACAAATTGTATCTGTCTGGACTTGTGGGTGAACACGGTTGCTAGAAGTTAGTTTCGTGTTTTCGCTACAGAACAACACCTTGCTTAGTGAGGTCAAATTGCGCAGCTGAATGACAACCTTTTGCGTCCCGAACCATCCACTTTGGCTGTCAGAAGCCGTCATTGTTTCCGCGCCGCCAGGAACATGTGGCAAGCGGGAATGAAAAGAAGAGGTCCTTCTTGCAAGACCAAGATCCTCTTCCCTTTACTTTTAGAAAAAACTTATTAAATATACAGGAAGGGAGTATCAATTATATGCGGGTCAACCTGTGCTTTTTTTCTAGTAATTTTCGGTGCCGGACAGTTGGCAGTATTTTGTGCGGCGCGCGCGTGCAAGTATTGTTGTAGTTTGTGCCGGCGGCGCTAGGGAGCTCTGCCTATTGTGCGCTTGGACACGCGATCTTCCAGGGCGCGCCTTTAAGGGGCTCTCTTCTATTAACGATTCTTTGTAAACGTCACTTTTGTTGCTGGCATTAGCGTTTTGGATTTTTAAAGCCCCTCATTTTTTTCCTCTTCTTCGTGTCTCCTTTCTTTTTCCCTTTACACAAATTTCATCGCTGGGGGCTCTTTCGCTTTGGACACACCAGACGAATACAAGAGTTCGTTTATCAGCGGCATCCCAATTGTGAATCCTAGATACACTTTTCCAATGCTTTCCATCTGACTCAGTCTGGAACGTCTACGGTAATGGGGCATTAATGGTTTTCTCCGAAAGCCTTTTCTAATACAAATTTTTGTTATCTAGAATTAGTTTTGAACTATCTAAAGAAATCAAAATAAAACAAGATTTATTAAAAAATGTTTTTATTATCTTTAAAATCGATATTTTTTCGTGTTCTTTAAAATAGTTATAACAATTTCAAAAGTCATTAATGATTCTATGTCGAAAAAATTTACTTTTCGCTCTCTTAGTGGGTACTGGTAGCATTTCCTAACACATCTCGTTTGGAGGTTATGTCTAGTTAATTGTAATGTTGGTACAAATGCACCATATGACGAGAGACAAAAACTGCCCTATTTGACTCCTAGATGTGGTCAAGATATTTGACAACATTCTGGGTAACCTGGGTGAACTATGTAGCGTGTTTAAGGCCTCAATTTGTCTAAGCTCTGAGAGCGACACAGCACATACATCATGCCTCATCCTAGTCTCTAGGCGCAAGGCAATGAACTGGGATGCAGTCTTCTCGCCGATAGATCGACTCTATGAAATATGCAATGCTAATCCTATGATTTTATGACCTAATACTAAATTGAAAGTTCTATTGTAACAGCTTATTCCCCCCTTTTTTTTAACATTCAGCACCAAAATTTCATACTTTTAAACTATCGTAAGCAACCCAATTTTCGCAATTCTCCGTTGCAAGTAAATGCGATTTAAATGTTAGTGGAAGATCTGAAAAGGTTTTACACACGTGTAACGTTATATGAATGTTATTCTTAAGCAAACGCCACCCCTGCACAGTTGGCAGTATTTTAATAAATATCTCTCGCACACGGTTTGGCCGTATGGGCAGGCGGCAATCTTAAAATGTATAGTTCTAGGTTCGTTGTTACCACTGTTTCCAATGATAGCACGTAACGGTCCTTGCTCAAGGTCTCCAAGTTGCGCCCCTGCCAGGACCGCGGGTTTTCCATTGTAAATTTCTACGCATTGCTGGCGACAGTTGGTCATTACAAAGAGGACATGACTCGTATAACAAAAGTTAAATGTTTTCTTCTGATAATTTAACACAATTGTAAGTGAACTTGCACAATCATACCGAAAACGTTTAACACAAGACAATACCATTATACTCCAGGATATTGTAGATCAACTAGTACAATCACACGGAATACTTTTGACCTGTATCAATAGAAACTACCCTCCTGGATATTAACAAGTATTTACTATAAATTAATTGAAGGCATTAGCGTTATCGCCACCCAGGGAGTCATTAGCACTAATCCTTCGTGAACTCAGAGGATGTAACGCTACTGCCAAATTGAAGACGCTGAATATAGTTGGGGCCTAGAAGACTCGCTATTGTAGATCTTCAAAGTAGAACAATGAGTTTACTTCCACGAGATCGTATACCTTAGGTTCTTCTGCTGACGTGGCCTGCCGCATTCAGGAGTCAAATGAGTGCTCCCGGCACAAATTACGTACACCGTTTTGGGTAAGATACAACCCAGGTCAATACCGTACGATATCACAAACATAATCTCAGGACTATTTGCAAACGTGGATGAAGACCAATTTCTCCATGTTCCTGCTTGCCCGATCCACTTGTTTGCTAACCTCGACAGCCTTACAACAGTTTCTCAACACTTACAACATATACTTCCTCCGACAGCTACCAGGCTCTTCCTATTCAGAGGTCGCGGTCGTGGTGCTGTTGGCCTGCACTGAGAGACATAATTGTTTCATTATACTAAATATGTTTGTTTGGGTGGTGTTTGCTTCAGATAGACCAAGCATTGAGTCCTCCAAACAAATTTAATTATTTCCCTCGACCAAATTATTAATTTAAACGCACTTTTTTTGGACCAAACATATATTTGGTTACTATAGGACGTCGAATAAATATGTTGTGTAAACAAACAACTTGTCAACAAAATAATGTTGCTAGTTATAAGTGATGTGCTTTGAACCAACAATTTTTTTTCGATGGACTTAATTATTTTGTTGGCGAAATTTATCCATTTGGTTGACTTGCGGAAGGTGGCAGACTGGCGTGCGTGAGCGATAAGATGGCGAACGCTGTATACCTCAACTTTCAAAATATAAGCTTGTGCAACAGGTGGGGCGTCTAAACTGTTAATCAGAACAATTAAAGGATCTTAATTTTAGCTATAACAATTTCAAGGTGGCATATTCTATTGATCACAAAAGAAAATGCTATAAGATTGAAAAACACCGCAGCTGCACGTTTCATTCTTTATGCTGTGGTGGACGGCGATCATTGTAATAATATTTTTGGACGTCGTTTACCTTTTCGCAGACGGAAAACAAGCATTTTTGAAAATATAGGAGTACAATCGTAGTATAATATTAACTATTCCTATACAAATAACATCCCATTTCTTCAAAAGTACTCGCACCTCAGTTGGTTAGTTCATGAATATAAAGAGGCAAGTCAAGGGTCATTGGATCAAATCCCGACCTATCCATATGTATTTTTGTTGGTCTTAAAATTTTCGGAATGTTTTAAGTTTATGAAAAATAATTTTTTTTTAGTTCTTAAAATATTGCGTGTGCATTTGATACGTCCGACGAAATATTTTATAAACAACAAAATATTTGGTACTGCTAGCAAAATACAGTCATTTGACTCAAACAAATCGGGGAAGCAAATAATTTGGTACGAGCAAACATAACACCTAATTGCCCCTATACAAACAAATTATTTGGTTGATTCAAACGAATTTTGTTTGCACCAACAAATTTTTTTTCTCGGTGTGCTCTAAAGTGCCAACTCAAAACTACTAAATATACAAAAATTAACATAATTCCAACCTAGAAAACTACTGATAAGTGACCATCTGTCACATCGTTGCTGATATTCTGTAATTTGATCCGAAATACTTCAGAAGATACTCTGAATTCACTTATGTTAACTGTTATAACAGTTCTTCATCAAACAGTATTTTTTGCCCAAGAAGCTTTAGTTACTAGCCTAACTGTTTTAGTAAGACCAAAGAAAGGTGTGGTATCGTCATAAAATTATACGCTAATTCAGTTATTTTAGGGGATAGGAATGAGGCGTAAAGTGCACGTTGTGTTGTCCTCACTGCTTTCGCGCTTGTAGGCTTCGAACATGCAAAATATGTTCACCAAGGTGGCCGTTTAAAACTAGCAGTATGTTTAGTGATTCAGCTATGCGAAAAAGACATCTGTTGCTATGTTGGAAAGTTCGGAAATAGAACTAGAAAGTTCTTTTTCTGAAATGTATCTTCTTTGAATATAATATGTACACATTGAGAAATCTTAATTTAGAAGTGAAACAAGTAATTCTAACTCAATGAAACGCATTTCAAGAGACATATTAGCTGGCATTATAAAATGTTTCTTCTTTTAAGCAGTTTGAATTTTTTTAACCGCCGTAAATCTTTCTCCTTGCTCTAAACGGTTACAGAGCCAAAAATTGTTTTCTATTTCTGCAGGATTGTGTTAGGAAGCTACCAATTTGTAACCCTACTCTTCTCTATTACGTCACACGCAATTAGGCAACTTGTAACTTAGGCCATGATATAGTTGGTGCTTTGGTATTACTGAGCTGGTACATTGTCGACGCTATTGTATTTAGTTAAGTTTCATTACATTCCTAAAACCAAAAACGTAACTAAAAACTCGCTATAATTTTATCTAGAGATATAGTAATGTGATGAGTGTATTAGCTTAATTTGCTGACTATAATAAAGCCTAATTGTTCGCCATTTCTTCAGTATTATCCAGCACGTGTCACGTAGGAAATAAAGTAGTGATGTTACATAACGTAACTTGTGGTAAACTGTATAATTTTCCGGACTCGCCATTCGTTATGTAACTCTATATTGCATACTTCCAGCAGTTTTATGTAGACCTGTTCTTTAACAAACGACACTTTAGTAACGACGTGCTGAATTATTGTATTTAATGTGGGCTATAAGTGTTGTCTTCAAGAACTGGGAGAGGAATCGGCCAAGGTATTTGTTAATTTACCATTTTCATCATTCACATGGAGCGATTTCGATAAACCGTGGAAGACCAAATCAGGATGGTCGGAGTCGGGGATCGAACCCGCATTGAAAGAAAAGTATTGTTGTAGGTGCATTACTTGTGTCAAAATAGGGACAACAATCCAGTTTGTTTGTCGGTGCGTGTTCCTACAACATGTTCAGTGGAAGTATAAATATGTTCTGTAAAATAAAGATGCTCTTTACTCCTTCTACAGAACATATTGATATTTCTACAGAGCAGATTGATATAGGAACAATCAAGATAATAACGGCAACCTAACTGGAATGTTGTTCCTATTTTGACAGAAATGTGGTACCTGCAACAATATTATTCTATCAGTGTGGGTCTTCACGAATTTGACTACGTGTTAACAGTTGCACTACCTCGCTCATTATTCTCTGGAAACGACGACATTAATTCGTAGCTGTAAGAACTCTCGACAGACAACGTCGTGGATTAGCATTCTCAGTTGTCCCAAGACGTTGTAGATGAGTCTTTCCTCTCGGACACAACTCGCGAAGCGATTGAGGCGGGATTTCCCCGTTCACTGAAGACGAGCGAGTATTTTTCCCTCTTTTCCGCCACGCCTTATCTAATACCACGTATTCTCCACAGGCACCTTTCAGCAGCTGGAGCCTTATTACCAACCTTTCTATGTATCTACTATCCCGAATGAAGCGTAACCACGATCTGTGATAGCCGTAGATCATAATCGGTTATCATTTATTAACTAAAGATGGTGATTTTGGCGGGAATACACTATTGTTTACAATGTTTCAACGTGTGGTAAGAACGTCGGAAGGTTTGTTTATGTTACTGGTTGCCGTCTATACGTGAATCTGTTACCCTATTTGGCAGAGCCAGTAAGAATTTTGCTGGTGTAATATTTGACGTCTGTGTTTTAGTCTACATAGACAACTACGTCACAGAATATGTAGGAATACAGAAGTGAAATGGCAGGTAGGACGGCAAAATTAGTCACACACGACAACAAAATGGCTTCATTGGCGAGTTACACGGCAGAAACATCTACCGCCAATCAGAGTAAGTTGGCTGCCCTGCAAGCCGGCAGTCAGGTCAATAGTAAATATAACGTATCACCCAGGAACCAAGCACACGGGGCTGGTATCAACAACCTCGGACAGCCAATAAGCGGCGAAGTTCTCCGGTATCAAAGGAGCCGCCACGTCATTTCATATCTGTATAACTATTTAGTCTGTGACTACGTCGTGTCGGACAGTTACCATCCAATCATGAATGTTGCAAGAAACTGCAGGGTTTTCAGGAGTGTGTTAACGTATGTCACATCTCAATAAACTATGTCACTGCATTGATTCATGCACAACTGTTTTAGTATAACGCCCGCCACCATTTTGGATTATTTAAATTGTGTTCCTTATTTATTTTCGTATATTTGGCCACGATATAGCGTAGACTAATTAGTGGTAAGTATAACACTGATAGTCTGTCTCATGTAAGTATTCCGTATTTTGACAGTTCCTTCTGAGAAGTACACAGGCTTGCGAAGAGCGTGCTTTTCCAGGAAGCCAGGTAGGTTTCAAGCTCCAAACAATAGAACTGTCAGACACATTTCTCAGAAGAGAAATGTCAAAATACGGAAGAGTTACATGAGATAGACTATAAAATACTTTCAATAATTCAGCGTGTAGAATCGCAGTAATTACAGCTTATTTTATTGCCACTGTTACAAACAACACTTCAAACGAAATTTATAGGGCTACTGCGGCCAAGTTGTCAGACCACTCGCCTCCCACCAAGGCGATCAGGATTCGATTCCCTGCAAGGTAGGGCCCTGGATTTTTGCATGTAGGAATCAAGCAGGACTATGTCGCTCGTCGGCAGGTTTTCTCGTGAATCTCCAATCCCCTTCCCTACTCACTCTAGCGCTTTCATATCGTAGACCTCGTTTCATGTCATCCTTTGAGACAAGCAGATGCCTACAGGCACCTCGTAATACGTCTGAATCCGAACTGACACCATTTCTCTCGGATATCCTCCTCATACTATATTCAACATATAATGTTCTATCCTAACACTTGCCAGGGCACTGGTATAGGCAGCCACCTTAAGAATAGTTTTTTTTCACAATGCTTCGGTAAACCGCGTAGACACTGCTGACAGAAGAATCAACGATATACTGGTTTGTTGCCTTACTTCGACATTATGTCATGTTCTGCCTGCCAATATTACAGTCACGACATTTAAGGCTATTTAGTTTCTACTGTTTTTGCGTTTTATTTTTTTTTATTTTTTTTATTTTTTTAAGTTTAAACGAGAGCAGATATCAAAAATATGTCTGGCAGTTTTGTTTGAAATGGTTTTTGCCTTGCTAGCTAATTTTTTTCAAAATAAGAAATTATACTATTCCGACTAAAAATTCAATTAACCAAAATTTCGTTAATTACATAATTATCTGAAAACCACTGTGTTTACTGCCTTGAAAAAATCAGCCAACATGGACAAGACGATTTTAAACGAAACTGTCAGACATATTTGTGATATCCGCTCTCCTTTAGGCATGGAAAAGTAATATCGCTAAAATAGTATAAACTAGAGAGCACGGCCTTAAATGTCTACTCAGTGATGTAAATAACAATCTCTCAACATACGTTTTTAACATTACTCTTTCAGTCATAATTTTACAATACGTTAAATCTCTTTAATACTATTAATGTCACGATGATAATCTTTGCCAATTTTTACTTTTAATGGTTACTGACTGGGACTGCAATAACCGAGTGGTTAGACCTCTGTCCCCCCAACAAGGCGGTCCGGGTTCGATACCTGGAGGGGTTGGCTTCGGATTTTTCCCACGAGGAAACGCTGCAGACGTCGTTTACCGGCGGGATATCTCGGGGCACTCCAGCTTCACCCGCCCCTCATTTCCGTCGTTGTTCGATCTGCAGGATCTCGTTTCACGTCATTCCTCATTCATCTCTGATCCCCCAGGTTGGTGTTTGGCCACCCAATCATGCAGAGTATCTAAGCTACAACGTTAAAACTAGCATACAAATTATGCTTATATATATATATATACACATAAGTATATGTATACATATACATACATGCAAACATACATACATACATACGTACGTACGTACATACAAAGATCCTTTCCTGTGTTAAAATATTCCTTACGTAATTTTAAGTGAAATACTTTTATGTTCCAAAATTGTTTTAATCTATCTAGTAAAATATAATTAATTTTAGCAGTAACCATAATTTTACATCTGTGGCTAGAAGTTTGATAGGCATAGTCCTTAAGCAACAATATAAATAATACAAATAACTGTATGTAGTTACCCCCCCCCCCTTTTACCATAGTTAACCACCAAGAATTCTAATATGAACATCAAAACCTGTTAGTTCTACTTTATATTTTTATATCTTAATCGCTATATAGAAGAAAGCCATGAATGGTCAAGTTTTCCTTTCATATTTCTAGGCGTATTAAATGTTGTTAAATGCTAATAAAATAATAAAAACATATTTTGTAACGTTTTACGCATACATATATACACACATAAAGTTTTGCGGATTCTTTCTTAATGACCAAGCTGACCAATAAAATTTGCATCACTTTTTCTGTTCGATCATAAATATATTTCTGAAAATTGGAAAGTAACATAAAAACTATTATTTTAAAAAATGTGAAAATGCACTTGCCGTTGTGGCAGGCAGAAAAACTCCCTGAGAGAGATGAGCTTTGTACAGTTAGAACCGCAGGTCACTGTAACATTACTTGGATATGACATTCTGTGAAATATAGCTGTTAGTTCTAGTACTTTTATGTGGCAGTTGTGCTACTTCTTTATCAGAGCTGTACGTACGAATAAGAGCTCTCCTCTCAAAAATTATTTTTACTAAGTAAAGTTTGTAAAAAGAAATAATACATGTAGGCTATAGTTATCGATTCACCATTTTATCAAAATTCAGAAAAATTAAAGAAAATATTTGAGTGAACACATTTTTCACTCGTTATTCCACATTCAGTTCGTTAATTTTACAGTTTGGAATACAGTTACAGTGGTCTCCTGTAATTGGATGTCCGTCAGCTTATAGGCTATTTTCATGAAGATAATAAAAAAAACTAACCAACTATAGCCGGCGACTTTGTTCCCATGGTATTTAATTTCATGCGATAGTATATTTAGTACAAGTACTCGGCATGCGTTGGAATGCTACTCAAAGAAAAAAAAAGTTTGTGTTTCAAATATTTTTATTGAAGTGCATTTGGATACTATTTTTTTTCGTCGTCTGGTGCGTACACCAAAGAATCATAAGGTTTAATAAATCCGTAAAAAATATATTTCTTTAAATATAATTTCAAAAGCTACATTCTTCCAAAAATAAACAAATATAAAAAAGTAACTTCCAGCACTTCAAATTTCATATGAGTAATAATACGAATACCGATAGTGATGAAGTTATAAATTATGGGAAAAAATGTTCTGAAACAATCAATTTTGGAAATTTCTAAATGGAGAAAACTTAAGTTAACTGTCATTAATGCTAATTTTAGATACATTTTGGCATTGAAACATGTTTTACTAGATTTATGGCTATCCCGCTTTGTCCCCCTCCCCTATATATAAATGTTTTGTCAGAAACCTACGTGGGCGCACGCTCTACCACGCATCAAAGTTTTCTTCGCAATCGGAAGAATGGTAAAGCAACGCATACGTTACCAGACATTCATATGTGTGTATATATATATATATATATATATATATATATATATATATACACACATACACACATTAAGTTCATCAGTTTACTTATAACTACAGTTAGAGGGAAAATTATTTTATTTACAAAACTATGCTAACTTGCCAACATTTTACATGATTATTGTACGTCCAGTAAATTACAATATTAAAGGAAACTTTAAACACTTGGCTAAAATTACAACACAGCAATGTATTTGAAGATATGAAGTATGTAGCAGATAATATTTGACTATAGGTACCCCAAAATTACGCCACAATAACAACAGTATTTTTTAAACGATTTTATTATTTAACTAAACTAAATGAAATTACATACCAGCCAGAGTTCTAGAATAAACCAGAAGATACACAACTACTGTTTAAGTATTGTGTATATGCAAAACATACTGCAGGTAGAGGAAAATAAGTAATAAAATTATATGTTACGTTAACAGGTTTTCCCGCCATTTCTGATGTGTAATCTTATAGCTAGCGATGACTTTACAAATAGCAAAATTATACAGAAAAACGTGTAATTATGTTATACTACAAGAATGAAGGAAAAGTATCAAGAGAAGTTTGTCTACAGTACGTACGCTATACTGTAGCGTAGATATAGCGCCTTAAAGAAGTATTATACAAAAAAGAAAGTAAAGCATCATTAGAAATAGTCCAGAATAGTATAATTTAATGCACATAAGTATTATTCCGTGTAGGCTACTAATAACATTCACATTTGTTCGTAAGATCTGTGTTAGCACGTATAATATAATAGTAAGTTACTTCACGCATATTGAGATTGTGTTTAAAGGGCAATCACACTCCCCGTATAGTATTATTATTTTTCTAATTTTTTTATGAAGGAAGGAAGTTCCTGAAGCACTTCAGTTGATTCGAGGGGACGGGGAGGTGCAAAGCTTCTTACCAATTTTTGAAACGCATATAATTTATGACAACTGAATAAAGAAGTAATAATTATGTAATTACAATGAGAATTTCAATTCTTGACTGAAAGAGTGTCATAAATATATGTTTTAAATTAGATTTATTTGCATTCTATTATCTGTAACCATGTCCAAACTTTGGTACTTTTAAAACATTTCTATTTGTGAAACAATAACAAGCAATGGAACTAAGGAAACCAAAATGGCGGGTATTACTGCCTCTTGATGTTAGTATGTAGCATAAGTAGATCAGTTCATTGCGAGAATGTTACCAAACACACAGTTTATATTGCCGTGACATTAAACAGCATTATTAACTTTAATTGAGTTTTATAGGATCGCATTGTAGGTCAGCATTACCAACCATATGAAAATTCCCTTACAAAAACGGAAATTAGTCTGTTTAAAAAGAGGCGTATGGAAGTTTGATAAATATACAAGCTGGAACGGTACACCGTGTGAGCGGAAATACTTTTACTATGTTTTATCTAGAAGATTTTATAATGTTATAATTTTCACGTTTGTCAACGTTTGTCACCAATTTGCACTAATAATCTGAAGAGCATTATGACTGAAATAATTCACAGGGTAATTTGATGATACTGTTAAGGTTAATTCTACTACAGGTTAGAAAGATCAATGTTAAAAGTTTGGCACAGGGAAAATTTCTTCCACTTGAGCGCTGGTATCGCTAATGCACCAAACTGACCAATCACAGAACTTTCCTGAATTTTAAGTTACATTAAGTTGATAATTTGAAACGCGAAATTGGTTTCTTTTCACTTTAAAATTAAATTAATTGACAAATATAATTTCCAAGTTTATTTAAATTTAATTTTACTACGGTTTCGTATTTATCTGGTCTCTTAGCGATCGAAGCGAAACTAGTGGCAGAAATTTTCCCTGTGCCAAGCTCTCCCATATGAAAACGTATTTTCTTTCTAACCTGTAGTAGAATTAACCTTAATACTGTTAACGGATAATTAAGTTGGTACTATTATTGTGATTATTCAGTGTATCGGCGATGAGGTTAAGTTATGCATGCCAAATAGCATAGACAAAAATATAAGTGATTCAATGATTTTTTAAAATGTCATACTCTTGTTTTTTTGGTTATCCAGAAAAAAATGGCGAAAGCACAGAAAACTTAATCTGATTATTGCCAACCTTGGATCACTATGCCTACCGTACAGTTAATGTATTCCATTTCCCAGCCCAAAGTTTAAATCATTGACCGCTTTGGGCCACCCACACATTGTGAAGGTCCGACAAATATAGCAGAGTACAGCATCGGACACGGGGGCTATTTTTTTCAGCGACAACTGAATGCAGCGATTATATGAACTGTTGTTAAGATAGTAATTAATTTGATGCCGTTAGCTTGATAATTACAAATTATAAAATTTGGTAATCTAAAAATTTAGAAGTTACATGTAAGACTGAGGTGTGTTGAAATACTACGTTTTTATGGGGGGGAAGGGGGGAGGGGAGAGTAGGCAATACAGCCAGGCAAGCATTGCGAGAAATATAAGTTTGAATTTCGAACAGTTGTTTAAACCCTGAGCCGCTTTGTGAATTGCCCTCTCCAGTGCTAAATTATATGCCGTTACTGGTATTGTTGACTACTGTACCAGATTCCGACAAAATAGAGGTGTTTACGAGATGTTACCCGTTAGAGTCAGCTAGTTTTTCTCGTCCACACAACTAGCTAGGTTCACATTTTGAACGCAATGCACTTAGCTCTAACCGCTACTATATTGAAATGTTACTCTACCCAGGCTGACCTAGTGACTTAGTAAATGCCGGACGACAGACCGCGCCGAGGAAGAAACGCCTTACTGGACGCCATGCATTACGTAACTCTATGACATCGGCGCACTAATAATACTGACACAGTTACTTATTGAACTGTATATGACACCCCGCGTCATGTCTGGACGGGAAATGTCAGAGTAAACACGGATTCACCTTCCCTACGTACTCAGCAAAATGTTTCCTCTTTTATAAAGAAAACCGTAAACTAATTGTCAAAGTAATTACGTTTTGGATCCAAGGAGTGAGTGAGATATTTTGGTCAGCGCTCAACATCGAGATCTTCAGCGCTGGTGAGGGGTGACATGAGGTGAGTATGGAGCGGCACCGGAATGAAGGGTGGGGGAAACGGGAGATCCCCGATAAAACCCGCCGGCCAACGGCATCGTCCGGCACGATTCCCACATGCGAAAATCCGGGGACAGACCCCGCCGGGAATCGAACCAGGATCGCCTTGGCGGGAGGCGAATGGTCTGACCATTCGGCCACCGCAGCCCCTTTCGGATCTAAGTTTGATGTTCGGCTGGAGTCGTTCCGACTTTTGCTTGGGGGAAACGTACAAGCGTCGCCTTGGCTGGCATTCTCTGGGTTCTCCTGCGTCACTTCATTTGTTAGCAATAATCATATTCGTATAATTAAAGAAGGCTATAGCGAATAACCTGCAACGTTTCTTTATAGAAACATAAAATTTTACTATTAGATGCGTATTACAGGATGAAATCGGTACAGGGAGTTACTTAGTGTTTATTATTTGGTGAGAGAATATTTATCTTAAAATTTCAAACTATCGTAATTATTTCATAGTTACACTCTAATTTTTCGAATACAATGTACGTAATGAAAGGTAAAGTAATTAGCTGCGTCCCTATTAAAATAATTTTCATTGAGTCTTACCAAATTTTTAATTAGGAAGGAATTAAGAAAATGTCATCAAAATAAATGACACGGGCTCTTAACTTTCTCATTCTGTCACTGCTTTATACTGGCCTCATATCACCCCTCACTTTGTAAAGCACTGGCCAATATATCTTAACTTTACAATCCATTCAGGTACTAAGCTTACTTGAAGAATGTCGCAAATATTTCTATACCTAGAGAGGATCGCAAAAACATTCTTTTTCTCAATTTTAGGCAGCGTATAAACAAACTTCAGCTACCAATAGAGAATTTGAAATAGGTATACACACGTTAAACGTTCTTTAAACGATATGTCCAATCAAACTTTAACTACGCGTTTCAGTGTCTTGCGGTAGAGACGATACCGCACCAGATAAGCCGGCCAACTTCGTCCTTAGCGCCGTGCCTCACTAACACAAACACACGGCCAGTAGGCGGGTGCCTTAATGCAACGATTTCTTTCTTGTGTTGTTTCACGATGTATATTATTATAAAAAAATACCTGCGGCACTTTTACTTGCAACGCTCGTAGAGGTGGATTCGTCGACCGGGAAAGAATGCCCGCGAGTGAAAACTTCCGATTTCTATTTTCCACGCTTCGGCAAGTTTTTTTCTCACGAAAATCTGTAGCGTGCAACTCTGGTTGTCGATCTTCTGGGCTGCGATATTTTATATTATTTTTTTTCTCCTTCCTCGTCCTTTGTTTCGGCGCTGCTTCATGTTTGTCGACCGCGGAAGTGTCGCCTTCTCCGGCCGAAAAACTCGCAGGGAGGGGGGTGAGGTGGAAGGTGACTGGGTGTGTAAGGAGGGGGGAACTGGAAAGCGGGGCGAAATCTGATCTGGAGCGTGAATGTGTTTGGGCCGTGTAAAAAGATACTTCGGACGCTGCGTGGACACATGCGCCGCCACGGTTACGTTTCTGGCAGTTTGCACGGGTGAACGGAGCCGGCACCAGATCTCTCACCACGGACTTCCTCGGTCCAGAAAAGATGCTTGGTGATGAAGAGAGAGTGAGAGATAGAGGGAGAGAGGTTTATCTGATACGCAGCAAAAACCCCAGGACCGCTACGATATTGCTTTGAATCTTCCCTGAAAGCTCGTCATATTCTTCACCTTCATAACCAGACAGTGGCGGATTTAAGGGGGGAAGGGGGTTACCGGGTTGAGCCCCCCCTTCTCCCTAAAAAATCAAATTCGTGTTTAACATAATGTAGCCAAAGTATGTCCAGTCGTCTCAAGGAAACTCAAGTTTTTTTTTCTAAGATGATCCAAGTACATTTAATGTGTCCTACTTGTATATATGTTATTTTTAATGTTCTGAAACAGTAAACAATCACACTTTCCAGATGGCTGGTATTTTTACAATCCATAAAGTCAATTATTCTACCCCCCCCCCCAAAATACGTTTCTAAATCCGCTACTGCAAACCGGTAAAGATCTGAACTTCTAAGAGCACTAGCCTTGGAATCAGGATAATGATTCTGAAAACGTATGTTTGGAGTGTGACGTGGACTGTGTGTGAGGACTGAGGAAGATGTAAAGAGATGTAGTGCTTCTGACGCATGCTCAAAATAAAATGAATCGACAAGGTTACAAGTTGAAGAGATCTGGCAAATAGTGGACGAGAAGCGAATCTGGTGGCTGTTAATTGTTCAAGGTAGAGTACAACTTTCAGGCCATATAATAAGACGTGAAGGACTACTGAATACAATCATAGAGGGGTAAGTTTGTGGAAAAAATAATCAGAGGAAGATCACGGTTAAGATATGTGGACCAAGTTATGACAGACGTGGGATGTAATAATAATGTAATAATGAAAGAAGAACGTAGAAAGACGCGAAGAGTGGAGATCTGATGTCGACCTGACTGCTGTATACTAATCTTCGGATTGGTCACTTCAGATGTTTTAAATTTATTTCAAAAGTTAGTCGTTACGAGTTCTTCTTTGTTCCCCAATGCATTTAAATAAGCTATCGGTAACTTTTTACAGGCGGAAAAAAATCATTAAAAAAATATGATTTCCCGCAGATAAAAATTACGTTTTTTTTAATGACAAGAGTCTTAATCACAAAGTACAAACAAAACCAGCAGGACTCTTTATACCCACGCTGAATATCTGTGAGTCAAACTGTATTTTTGCGAAATGTTATAAACTAAGTGAAACCAAAATATAATCCCCCAACATTTGTATTATGTTATGTTATCGAGATACTAAACCTCACAGCTATAGCTACTAGCTCAAACCGTAATGTAAGAAATATGAGTGGTTACCTACGTTTTGCATTCAAATTGTTGACTACCAAACTTCACTGACATTTATTTTTGTTTAGAGAAAAGCACGACTTTTGTAATAAAAATTGCCTGTTCTTGCAACTTCCTAGGATCGACCGTCTCCTTACAAAAGTAACGTACATAAATCTTTAACTGCAACAGCAAAACGCCTAACACGCAGGCAATACTACCTACATGAGCGTATCGTCTGTTGCTGCATGTTTTAAATAATGTATGAACCCATAGAGTAAAGAGCATGTACCACATTCTTACGGCCCATGCTAACAGCATTCACTACGCGATAAACACATGAGAAAACCTGATTTATAAGACCACAATATAAGCCGTTTGTGATCGAAGTGATCATCAAAGACGCAAATGATTAGTTCCGATTGCAATAGATCGTATAGGCCAGGGAACAGGATCTGTCAATGGAAATTAATTTGAGACATTTAAGATGGCTTCTTAGGAGGACATATTTTGCTCTTTCGTGGCATGTAAGTGTTGAGCACTGACCACAGAGCACAAACACCACACTTCACCCTACCCTCTCAGCGCAAGTCACAGAACTGACGCGCAGTCTTCTCGTCCACTGCTCTTCTCTATGGTACATTCAGTCGTAACCCTGGCATTTTATTACGTCATATTAAACAAAAAGGTGTATTGTACCAGCCTATACCTTTCAACAAATTCAGTTCCAAGATTTTCGTACTTAAAACGGACCGCAAAAACATTCCATTTTCGCCTTCTTTTTTTGCCGCTAAAAAGCTAAAGAAATAACTGCAGGACCTGAAATCTATATACACGTGTGTAAAGTTCTTTGGATGTTGTTCTTAAAGAGACGTCACTAACGTGTATCGAGAAGTTTTCGAATGAAGTTTTATCGGCGTAAGCTCTGCAAATGTCTCGGTGGCGTAGAACAGACGGCCGCCTTAAATGCTAACAATTGACGTGTCTTCCTGGAGACTGAGATAACCACTCTAGTTTGAGCCCTCATAACTGTGTATGAGAGTTTGTATTCGCAGAAGTAGCAAAACAGTGCTAGTGCGTGTTTTGGTCACGACCAAAACTGTTATGCAAGTAGCAAGGCCGGTCAGGATGGTGTAAAACGGTTTTATACCCTGAAGAAGAAAAGCCAGGAGCAAATGGGTAAGCAAGGGAAATTTGTTTTATACTTTACAGAACATTTCATTAAAAACTATTTGCCGAGACTTTTTTTTGCAAAAATATAAAAATACAGTAGAAAGTTTTTAGTGTGATTTCGTAGAATGAGTACGACTTACAGTTATTTTTAAAATGCAAATGCAGTAGAATGGATGTATATTGTAAACAAGGGTCGATATACATTTATTCGGCAAGTTATAAGTAAAATGTTTTGTAAACTATTGTCGTAGCCTAGTTTACATGTACTGTTACAAAAATTATTGTATCGCCTACTTTGCAAAGGATTGTTTGTAATCCATACTAAATGTTCACACTATGCCTGTGTTAGGTAACTGGACGCTACTGGAATAAGCGACCTCATTTTTCCTCATCTCGCTAACATTGACCCAGCCTAAATATTACGAAAACGTGCACACATTTCCTATCTTTTATAAGTGTTCTTTCTTTCAAAAGACGGTTTTTCCCAAATCGTGTCCGCAGCCGAAGAGTTCGTCTTTTCTTTCCCGGAAGAGGTTTGCGACTTGCGAAAGACTATTCGCAATGACGCACTTTAACGTGACATTCCTTTTCCCTCCGTTCTGTCCCTGGCTGAGCATAAAATGCCAGAGAAATGAACCGACGCACTATGTATCGGATACTAGCACCTTTGTGCACGTTATTCTTTAATTGGTACGTTCGCCTTCTGAAATGTTATCGTTATTGCCGTTATTTGAGCAAGAGCAGAATGTTCTTACTTTGAGAGCGCAAATTTACTGTCGGGTGACTGAATGAGATGCATCTTTACAACAATTTATTTCCTACTAATTTTTTTCAAGAAATTTTTATAAAAACGTACCCTCGGATACCTGAAGAACCATAATAATTGCAGCGAGTGTTTGGAACATTTTCTTGTGTTATTTATTTTAATGTTTGGTGTATTCTCAGATATGCAGCCAGTTATTATTTGCAGCCAATCACACGCGCAGGGCGGGAGGGAGGACAACACGAAGTCTGGAATGATTACAGCCAGCCATGCGAAGCCAAGAGACATTGGCGCATATTACTAGGGAAAGTAATATTTTGTGAGTTCAGTTATGTGCATGTTACAATACAATGTCCTATGTATGCTCAAGCTCCAACCATTTGTCCATTAGCTGCTACTCACTGGAACGACAGACAATGCTGAACAAATAAACGGGGCTTGAGTTTGTATAAGACAGTACATTCTAACACGCAGGTCATTCAACTCGCGAATATCTCCTTTCCATACGTGTTACTGAGTACCGGGAAAATTCGCGGGGTAACTAGACTCCAATAATATCAGTGTACTCAAGGCAAACAACAGCTGCTCATTGGCTGTTCACTGACAAAGTGGGAGCACATGGTCACAGAATGAATAGTAATACAGACGTGAAATGACGTGGAGGCTCGTTTGATACGGGCGAACTTCGCCGCTTATTGGCTGCCCGAGGCTGTTGACCGGCCCCGTGTGTTTCGCTACTGCATGTTACGTCAGGTATCCAACTGGTCTGGCTGCCGGCTAGCAGGGCAGCCACCTTATGTTATTTGGCATTAGTAGAGCCCACGATTTTTGGTGAAAAGAATTCTGCAACAATTTGTTTCAATGCCTCATGTGCACATATGCAGCTCTGCTTCATGGTCAGCGATTGGCTGTTGTAAATTCTCAGCGTCTCGGGGTTTTACCCGCAAATCATATACGTGTGGTGTCGCAGTAACCTTGTCCCTGCTGGCACTAGTCAAATGAGCCACGCCTACATTCTGCAAATACTCAAGAAGCAGAGCTGCATTTGTGCACACAAGGTATTGAAACAAATTGTTGCAGAATTCTTTTCACCAAAAATCGTGGGCTCTAGGCATTAGTCGTTTCCATCATGCACTCTAAAGAAAATTTGTAAAATTTACAAAGACTTTCTTTGTGAAATCATTAGTTTATAAAGTTACAAAGGTAAACTTTGCAATACTAAAATAATTCTTTGTGTCTATATACCGACAGTTCCTGCAGTGTATTTTTTTTTTTTGTAAAATACGACAAGGCACTTTTTTGTAGTTGTACAAACTTTTGTAAATGTTGAAAAATTTCCTTGTCAAAGTATTAGTATAAAATGTTAAAATGATTTCGTCTACAAAAAAAAAACTTTAAGAAAATGTGAAGTCTACCAAAATCATAGGTTCACCGGAAATGACTAATGCAAAGATCACAGTGTTCCAAGGGTAAAATGCGTAGAATTTAAGAGCGGGAATAGAGGTCCAAAACTTAGCATATTTAATTTTTTTTTCAAAATAATTTCATGTAAACGTCCTTCATTCAAAAGTTATTTGATAAATAAGTTCAGTGTTATTTGTTAAGTACATTGATCATTTAAATTAATTTTTTCCTTATTGATAGTACAACTACAAGGCAATTCCTTGTAATTTTGCAAACATATACTTCGAATGTTATTGCAAGGACAACCATTGTAGTTTTACAAGGAATTCCTTTGGCAACCGGGTTTCTGAAGATTTTCTTTGTAAAAGTACAAACTATTTTTTACATTGTGTTGTTGGCCAGCGACGCCATTGTGTTGGCGTGTGTGCTAGTTCGCTGTCCTACCGGCTATTATTCTTCTGTACTCATAAATATACTGTGACATGGTTGCTTCTGTACTTAATTGCTTATTTTGTATCAGGGCCCTTCAGGAGGTGTAAAATAAGTCAAATGCTTAGTCTGAAAGGGACACGAACTCACAGTTGTTTAAAGTCTAGATTGTACACAAAAGAAAAATTGAGTTTTTCTGTTCATTTTATATAAGAGATGGTGTAATATCACGGAAACGTATTGTGTCAGCAAGCTCTAGAAAACTTAATTACTTAATTATATAACGTATACTATTGGTTGAACTCTTTCTGACACGTCTTAGTTACTACAATCACAGGTATTTACTGGTCTTACTGATTCGGTGAAACAGGGCAATGAGTTTGCGTACACATGACAGCCTGTAGCAGGAGCAAACCTCCCGACATGCAGGGCGTACGCTGAAACTTACAAAGAGTCAAGTTTTCCCGCGATAAATCACCATATCTACTTTTTACTTATTTCCTGACGACTAAGTTTCCTACAAGCATCATATTCAACACTTTGAGGACTGCACATACTCTCTGTAAATGAAGACAAGATACAAACAACACTTCAAGGATGACAATAACTCTGCTCACTACATTCCCACTTACAACCGTCCTACTGGCCCACATATTACAAAACGTGCTATACTATACAACGTTCATCATTTACCATCTTTCTAGCAACAGTTGACTGTCCTCCAATCAAAGAGAAGTCAATTCCAGGAGTACTTTTAAACACGTTTATTTTTATTTACGAAATAGCTAGGTCCTAATTTAAATGGCTGTAAGGTTCTTGTAAGAAACTATTGAACATTACCGGCGAAATGAATCTATAACAATGAAAGTTTTACCTACAGGAGAAGATAAATTTTTAACTAAGTTTATCTCTGGCAATACTAGGGAATTATTTTTATAGAGTGTCAGGGTGGCCGCCTGAGGCCACTGAGCCTTGACCAACACTTAGACCGATATGTGTTTTTTTGGAAACTACTCAACGTACATCGGTGATATCTGCTTAGGAATATCATTCAAATTACGTTACACGCGTGCATACCTATTTAAGGGCTTCCGATACTATTTAAAACACCTTTTCTCGCCGCTGAAAATGGCGATCATGGATGTTTTTGTGGTCCTTGTTAGGCATAAAAAATCTTGGTGCATTGTTTTTTAAAATGTACAGGCGTATGCAGTATACTTTTATCATTAATGATGTTGCATAAATATATGGGATCACCCAGTAGCAAAGCTTGGGTGTGTTCCGAACAAAACGGTGACACCGACAAAATAATAATAATAATAACAACAATAATAGTAATAATAAATAGTAATACAGACGTGAAATGACGTGGCGGCTCATTTGATACAGGTGGGTGAACTTCCCCGCGTATTGGCTTTCCAAGCCCTGTGTCTGTTTGACTCATGCTGGAATGCATAAAACTACACGTTTCCAATTGCCCTGGCTGCCGGCTAGCAGAGCAGCTGCCTTACGCTGATTGGCAGTAGGTATTTCTGCCATGTTGCTGGCCAGGGAAGCCATTGTGCTGGAGTGTGTGACTGAGTTCGCAGTTATACTGCTGGCTGTTTCACTTATGTATTCCTGAATATTCTGTGGCGGTGCTTAACAATGACTGTACACAACTGTTAAGATATCTGGGGAACTATTAAACTGGTACGTGCAGGTAAACTCTGCTGCAGTTAGCGTGCCAGAGGCAAAAAATGAATAGAGTAGTCTAATCACTCGACCACAGCTACTGAACAAAAAAAACTGTCTACTGGTTGATTACTTTAGGCCGTTGATTGCCATGTGTTCGTGGTGTATATTAGGATGTAACACCGCTTCTATTGCAACATCTTTCAGCGAGTTTGACTGCGCGTAATTCGAGTCTCTTGCATATAGAGGCTTGTATGTGCAGGAATGTGCAGGCTGTGTCGCCCACAGCGCTTCCTCAGTCATGGGCCTCAAACACGCAAAATACGTCCAAGCAGCCGACCACATTAATACGAATCGCTGTGGCTTCCGTGTAGGTGACCCCTCAGCGTGAATGTCGACAAGTGTTTAAATGCGTTATTAACACGCGGTTTTATAACAGCAACTCTACACATCATAGTACAATGTAATATTTAAAAAAAAAAAAAAAAAAAAAAAAAAAAAAAAAAAAATTTTTTAAAAAAAAAAAAAAAAAAAAAAAAAAAAAAAAAAAAAAAAAAAAAAAAAAAAAAAAAAAAAAACCTTTTCGTGGAAGGCTGCTGAGTAAATTAAAAAAACTTACAGTAACAACGTTGTTACCGAGTCCTCCAACATAGTTAAAAACTTTTCTTAGAAACAAATATATATTGGAACTTAGTACCCAACTACTTAGTTTCTTACAATGAATTTCGCTGCAAATTTTCCAATAGTAAAATGCATTGTCAGCATACGTTGTCTAATGACTCGAGTAGATACATTCACGGATTCGACAAGCAAAGATCCACGCAGGAAGAACAATAATACAAATAAATAACGTCTAAAATTATATTTTATTTATAAAATATATAAAAAACATTTTACCAACACATTAAAAAGTATTCTATTTAGTTACAATATAACTATATTTGCAAACTGATTTCGAACGACCGGCAATTGTTTCCCACGCAGGTGTGAACCTGTAGTTATTGCGTAATCGAAAGCGGCTTTTCTTTTCTCGCCGGTGCAAATGGCGGATCAGTGAGAAGAACGGCAGAGACGTAGTTTCGAAACGGTCCAGAGGAGACGTGTTACGTAACAGTCAACAGATCGCAGTTTGCAGTCACAAGGTAGTACAGTCGCGGAGAGAGGAGGGGTGAAGTGGGACGACGGAAAGATGTGGGAATAAATACGCTTACTACTTTAGCTAGGAATACTATCACATTTCTTATAGGCGAGTATTGCAAGAAAACATTTACACTGCAGGTTTTTCCGGAGTGTCGCTAAGGGGTGAAATATAATGTGAAACAGTAGTAGAATTAAACTTAGCTATAGCCTGGGCTATATGAAAGAAGAAGTGTACTTAAATCTTACAAATATCAAAAAAGTTATTTCCGCGTTCTGACTTTACTCGTAAAAAAATATCACTTCCATATCACAAGAGCTCTGCCATTGTTCATTTAAGTTTAAAATTGTAATAATAATAATAATAATAATAATAATAATAATAATAATGAGCTTCCTATCTTGATGTAGAAGACACCGTAACTTTGCGTGGTATAATGGGTTATTGCCGAGATGTAAGACTATGTTAACATGTCGCAATTGATTCTTTACAAAAACCAAATTTTTCCACAGCAGCAGGTACAAGGTGAAGAACATTAGTCCACATACCCGCTTGACGGTTGATCAGCCGAGGTGGCGCGATGGCGACAAACTGGTCGCACATTCTGAAAGACCCGTGTTCGATTCTCAACCCGGCCATCATAGCTTCTGTTTACCTTTTTTTTTTCCGAGATCACTCCAGGCGAGCGCTGGGAAGGTTCCTTAAAGAAATCTAGTAAAGATTAGAGTGGAAAGAAGCGATAAGCAAGTAAACTTACAAGACGATATTTTAAAAAAATTCTAGTGTAGTAGCTCAAAATAGGCGGCCATACAGAACATAAATGGACTTGACATTGCCGTTAATTTAAGCACGCTGCTTCGGTTCCAGGCTGCACGTGACCCTAAACGCAGATGTAGGGGCTGGTTGGCTACTGAGCTATGTTGACGATCCCCTGTTGATCGAGCGTTATTCTAGCACGTTCGTTATCATCTTCTGATTGGCGAATTATTGTCTGCCATATTGCAGGCCAGTGCCGCCATATTGCTAGCTGTTGCGTGTTTTTATTAGAACTTTTCTTCTGCAGTTGTCAATTAAAAATATCATCCAGTTGGCCATTTAAAAATTTCGTGGTGAGTTATATAAAACGGTTCAGTTTGAATGCCGTAGAATATTTTTGATTTATTAATGTTCATTTGACTCTTAAGGACGCTGCCTACCTGAGAGCAAGGATACGGAAATTCATGATAAATAATATTCGGCTGTGCTCAGTCATTTTTTAATGCTGTCGCTTTTGGCCAAAATCCATTTTCTGCAATGATAAAAGGACAATATTATTAAAGGAATAAAAATGTTAGAAAGTTATGAGAATACGATTTCGAGCGTTATCTAATAGTGGCGATATTTATTTCTTCACAATTTTTAGGGTATTTAAAAAGTAATTTTAAAAAATGTACTGTAGCAATGTGTTCCTTACCGAGATAAAAGGAAAAAATCAGTGGTTACGTATGTTTATATATATATATATATATATATATATATATATATATATATATATATATATATATACACACACACACACAGTAGAACCCTGTTATAACGTTTTTCAGGGGACCTGAGAAATGAAGTGTTATATGCAGGAAAACTTTATAGGCAGGAATTGATAATTTTATGGCTAGATGGGCATTAAACTTAATTAACATTAAATTTACAATTTCGTGTGTAATATTAAATTATTTTAAATTGTGTATGCTTGAAAAACATTGGACATACAGACACATCACAAAATAAAATATTACGGTACAGCAATGACTTCCTAACTCATATCTATAGGTTTATGAGATCGCCATCAGGATTATAGCATATATCCTTGTAAAGTAAACTTGTGACATTCTCACAAAGTTTAACTATTTTCTGTGGTATGCTTATGGCAAGTTCTATGTTATTTTATTTGAAATGTGATTGTTAAGAACAATTTTGCCACACTTGTAGACATTTCCTCAGCAAAAAGTGGTGTTATATGCAGGAAATAATAAATGGTAGTGTTGTTATAGGCAGGAAATGAAAGCATTATGGTTTACGGGAAAATGGCGGGACCATAAAATAATGGTGTTATAAGCAGTAAAATTTTATATCCAGAAATGTTGTAACAGGGTTCTACTATATATATACATAGGCTGGTACTAAGCCACACCGAATATTTATTAAATTTGTTTGTCCCTAATATGCTTACGTCAGGGCTCCGAGGTAGTAGCGCTCTCAAAAATACTATAATCTTGTCTAAAGCGTCATAATTTAAGGCGGCCGCCTACCCCACGCTTCAAATGCGTTGAAGCGTGTTCGTAAACAGGTTTTATCTACGAAACTATTCCACGTGTGTCCATTGTGCCATCGTACGAAAAGAAAACAAACTTCAGACAAGGTCGGAACCTCATTGTTAAGACGCCACACCCATTTAAACACTATTTCTGAGCCCTCCAACATGGCTAAAAACGGCCATTTCAGACTGCCGTACTTCAAAATGTACTAACTGTGTGTACGTGAAACTCAGATTGCGAGCTGCACTGAAGTTAGTTGCAGACTTTCCACCAATAAAACTATATGGCCACCGCTTAGTGTCCCATAGTAAAAACAGTTCGGCGGGAATCTTGCACGCTAGTTCAGCGCTTGGCTCGTTGAGGCGACGCGGTATTTGATGTGCGTTTCAAGGTCGACCTTATTACGCCGTCGCTTTTGAGCCTTTCACGCGTGGGTAGGTGCACCCTTAAGTTCAGTAAAGTCGATCACGTGACCGTATAGTCGACCAGACGTGTCAATTGAAATGAAAGCAGACTGACGGGGTACGTGACTGCAGCAGTCACCCTCGGGGGTCACGAGGGTACAAGAACACCCCTCCCTTCACTGACACCCTCCCTCTCCGCCCCTGCCCCAGCATATAGTACTTGCGGTCAGCGGGCGACGCCAGTCGTGCACGGACAATAGGGAAACTAGCCTTTTCCTCTAATTATATGTTAGTAATAGCCGTGGCAGGTGGAGGGTGGAGGGACCAATATTCCCTCACCTGTGACTATTACACGAGGGTGTTGTTTCCGACAGCTGTTGGTAGCCGTGCATTACAGGAGTTATGCTTGCTAACTACCATATGCTAAATCACGGACTAAATAGTAATACAGACAAATTACGTGGCGGCAAATTTGATACGGGCGAACTTCGTCGCTTGTTGGCTGCCGGCTAGCCGCCTTACGCTGATTGGCGGTAGGTGTTCCCGCCATCTTGCTGGCCAGCGAAGCCATTTTTCTGGCGTGTGTGACTGAGTTTGCCTTCCTACCGCCTATTTTACACTGTAAAAAAAAACTTCCAAAAATGTTTAGTAAGTTCTTATCCCAGACGCAGTATGGGACAGTTACCATACTTACGTCTGGTAAGTATGCAAACATTTACAAATGTTACAATACAAGTCTGGTAACTTTAGTATGCATTTGACTGTTTTATAATTAAGTGTGCTACCATGGATGTCTCGGAAAATATTCTACCATACCTACTTTCTTAGCGGTCCTATACGCACGTCTGGTAAATTTACAAAGTATTTTTTAGAGTGTACTTCTGTATTTGTAAATATGATGTCGGTAAATGTAAAAGTTTTATTTATTTTACTCCCATTAACTACTCATTCCCCCCCATTCCTTTGCATTTTTTAAGACAACAGACTCCTGTCTATGTTGTGTCTGCGAATACAGATTTTTTTTAACCCTACACGGGAACAGCCGTCACATGCATGGTTTGTGGAATTGTTCTTGATTTATAATAGCGTAATGGTTTTAAACAAACAATTATAAAAACTTTGGCTGGTTATTGACTTAAAGAAATTTCCCAGTTCGGTAATAAGCTAAAGTTATATAACATTTTTAATTAAGCTGTGTAGTTAAACAATTTTCATCATAACTTTGTCAGTTTTACAATATTTATGTCCCCTTTAAGGATTTTAATAATTAATACTAGCTAAAATGGTATGTGACTTACGCGTAATAACTTGATAAGTTATAAAATGTGTTCCTACAGTTCATAAGCGCTGTCTACCGCTAGGGTACCGGAACAGTCTCAGATATTTATTTTTTACCTGGTTCGCATAATTATCTTGAATAACATTCGATAATGCCTACGAAACTAACAAAGATTTTACTATAACATGGCCCTTAGACAGGACCGCATTTAACTATTCTGACAACACTTTGCGGAAAACATGGGCTCAAATCACGGAGTTTACGCTGAAGTGGGTGGTTTTCCGAAATCGCCCCAGGCAAATGTTAAATTGGTTCCTTAATAAAGTTCATAACGATTTCAGTTCCATTTCCTACAATTGTGCCAATGGTTATGTACGCGTCTCTAATGACATTGTTGTTAACGAACGTGACATTCCACAAAGACGAAAATGTATGTATTGTGTAGTTTATCTCTGTGTAAATAATGATGTTTTTAATATTTCTGTCAAATTAGAGTTAAATATTCGATTGAAGTTATCAATATACCGCTTGACAACAAAATATTAATTATATTATATTTGTACCAAATAATGCTCAACTCGTAGTCAGTTCTTATGATTAAGAAAAGCATGTTTTAATCCACTATTCTGTGTATTATTCTTAAGCCCCTTCCATTCGTCCATTGCTTGTTGTTCCAGTGACTAGTGGACAAACGGCCAGGGCTTGAGTATGCACAGGATAGTGGATTCTAGCATGGAGGTAACTGGCGAATATTTATTTTCCCTACTCATGATGGATTTATAGCCGCATAAAAATATTTAACTACAGGAATTTGCATAGTTATTTTTAAAATTAAACACACGTAAAGTAAAAAATTAACTGTTTTACACTTACTAGTTCTTTTACGCCAAAGAAAGATGCTGTGAAATATTTACTGATAATCCTAAATCCACAAAATGGAAAGGTTTTTTTTCTAACGCGTTAAATTATTCTTAGCATGCATTTGCCATTTTAAATGCAAAATAATTTGCTTATGTGGTATTGGACTGGTCATTAATTCATAACATGGCATATTTTTCTGTATCAGTTATCTTATTAATTTTATTTATCGTTATTTATGTGCCCAGGAACGACACAAGGCCTTGCTAGAGGAACACGTGGGGATGTGATAGGAGTTGGCCAGTGCCTGTTTAAGAAACCGTCCCACCGTTCACCTGAAATGATTTCGGGAAATCCTGGAAAACCGAAATCAGGATGGTTGGGACCGGGGATCTAACCCGGATCCTCCCAAGTGCGAGGCGAGTGTTTTACCACTGCTCCAACCAGCTCGCTTTGTAGGGTGAAGTTCATATAACATAACGTTCTGATTTTAAAATGTCAATTCTACACCGAAAAAAAAATTTTAAAAAAATTCTAATACGCACAAAAGAAAAATAATTTTTAAGTTTTCAGTAATTTTGTAGAATGAAAATATTGGCTTTTGGGGCTTAACTACGCCATAGATGTTTCTCCAGATATAACGGCAGACATTGCAGTTTACTTATCAGTAGAGACATGAACTTTTCGCGAAAAGA
>PNEQ01112405.1:0-22801 GCA_003012365.1 Medauroidea extradentata
ATTTTTTAGTGTTATGGGTGTGTTAATATGAGATTACATTGTTTTACAAGTTAAACTATACATCTGTCTTTAAGCTGGCAAAGTTTTGCGAATATGTTAAATAACTCGGATTTTTGACACAACTTAAACTTTAGACACCTGTTTCTCATTTTCATTTAACTGTTGCATAGCCCACTATTGCATCCAGGTCCTCAATTGTTGGGTGTTAATTTGAAAAAAAAAATAATAATAATGTACACCGCTTAAGAAGCAATATCTAACATGCCATCATAATACTCAAAAGCAGTATGAACCAGAAGCTATACCAACATAAATATCAAGCAAAAGCTTTTTCTCATTGTGGTGCAAATAAACCTAAACAGTTGAATCAGCCTTGTGAATTGGAAAATATATCATAATACCTTTTTTAATCAACGTAATGCTATCACCTAAAACTGTTGTGAATCTTCAACAAAAGTTAAAACAAGACAAACTATTAATTTGTATTCAGTCCGTCCAGTAATTATAGAAATATATCAACAAATATTTGACTTGGTATCTTCCAAGTAAGTGGACCAACCCAACCGGGAATGGAGCCCGGATCGCCTTGGTGGGAGGCGAATGTTCTAGCCACTGCGCCAACCGCGGCCCCCGGATCTTCACACGTGGAAATCATTCTGGACGATATCACTGTTGGTCGGCGGGTTTTCGCGAGGATTTTCCGTTTCCCAGCCTCTTCATTCTGGCGCTGCTATATACTCATACAATTTAACCCCTTACCACTCTTCACTTCAAAAACTAAACCAAGCATATACATATATACGGTTACAAATTATAGTATAAAAAAATTGAAATGCTAAATGGATCCTGAGATTTAAAATATTAGGAGAATGTATAAATGACAGCTATTTACAAAAAAAATAATATCTCTTAGCACAAAAAAAATTACAAAAGTTAGGATAACTTACTTGTACTCCATTTGTGAATAGTTGAATAATGTGCTGAAAATTGGTATCTTTTGATACATCATGAAAACAAGAAAAGTTCACGAAGGCGACCATTTTCGAAATATAACTACGCAATGAACTAACTACTTAAAACTAATGTGGTCTTGCTATGAACTACATGTGTGCCACGTTTTATGATGTTCTGAAAAATAGTTGATTAGTGGTGTGTATCGTATGACCGGAATATGTTCAAACAATACTTAGCTTAAAGTGTCATTAAGAAAATAATTATCCTCAGATAACTCATGTGTACAAGGAAAGTTCTGAATACAACCTTTTGAAAAATTTAATCACAGTATAAATAATGTGTGTCATGTAACCTAGAATTTGTGTGACAAGATAGTTCCTCAATTATTCTTTGTGGACAAATAACTATAAAAAGGAAGCCACATAAAAATGTCAACACGACATGAACAAATACAATACGTCAAGATACTTCATAGAGTACTTAATGTGTACTGAATTTTATGAAGTAAAAAAACGGTTCCTCAGACAGCTGATGTGGTCAAAATGTTTGAATTGCCAAATTTCTAAAAATATTAAACATGCATAGCAAAATGCGTTATAATCAAGCACCTTACTAACAACAATGTGTGTAGGTTACCAAATTTGATGAAAGTCGAACAAATTAATCTTCTGATATCGCTGTTGATCCAAAATGTAAAAATGGCAACCATTTCCCACCGTTGGAGGGAAGTGGTAATGTTGCATGACGGATATTAGGTAGCTATGGTCCACCCTGTCGAAGGCCTTGTCTGTGTTTCACCGTGTGATTTCGATGCAGTTTAGCGATTCTGTTCACGTGATTGTCGCATGCTACTGTGCTTCAATGCGCATTTTGCCGATGTTGGTACTGTTGCTAACCATTTCGATGCTCTTTTGTTCAACGCTTCTGCAGCTTCTTCCGTTGATTTTCTTAAGACTTTGCCGTCAACCACGTCAACCACCGTATCGTCAAGATGAGTGTGTTTGGTGTTCCTGCCTTTTTGGCAGATCTTGGCACTTGAGTTGCCATTGTTTAACCTTTTTTATAATGTAGCTAATCAATATATTTTGACGTAGTAGAAAACTGTAGTGCTACATTTTTTTAAAAATATTTTATCGTGGTTGTTTCATCTATAATTTTGTTAAGAGATTATCTTCGCCCTTGTCTGGTGAGAAATTTTCCTACGAGAGGTTTTGTGTTATATTTAAATTTTTCATCTTCTATAATATTTTTGATGATTTCTGTGTAGTGAGGGTTCGCGTCCTGCCGATTCGCGTCCAGGCCAATTTCAACCTGGATGATTCTCGTCTTGGAATATTCACGTCCCTGCCAATTCGCGTCTAGGCCTATTCACAAGCTGGACTATTGACGAGTTGTCCTGTAGTCTCTACTACAGAAGTCCAGTCTTTCTGGCCTATTTTTGGGGCATTTTCTTCGCCTTTTCGTCTTCTTTGTTTTGCTGCTGTAACTGGGAAACATGAAGCTACCCCAGAGTGCTGTACTCTTCTACTGCGAGACTTTAAACAGATTAGCCATAATTAAATGTGTATATTTTAATCTATATATTAACAGCTGACACACTTATCTTTTTTAATGTAATATTTGTAAGTTTTTTAGTAATTAATTTGAATTTGATAACAATTTAAAATTTTATAAGGCCTAATGGATGCATCCAATTTACTTGTAATTTTTTATTATTAATTTATTGTCATTGATTCGGACGTACAGTATTTATTTAGCCTACAGAAAGGGACATTTATTGTTTAGATAATTTTATTGTGAATTTAAGAATAATAATAATTGTATAATCAATTGACTATTTTAATTTAACTGTGCCTGCAAGATTTGGGCTTTTTATAATTTCAGTACAATTTCAATACTAATGGACTATTTATTCATCGATGTCAATAATGTTGTAAAGTTTATTTAACAAAAGAAATAAAATGAAAACAAAATTTTAATATTGCAGTAAAAAAAATAAATAATCATTTTGAGCAACCACAGATTTCAGAGTTCTCATTTAATATATTTTCATATTTTCCTCTGGTGTGTATTGTTTACTATGGCGAGTGAGCCTATTTAATTATTTAAATAATTATTTTTCTTTGCCCGTTGCGTATGGTAACCCAGCATTTATTTAATCGTTCATTGCTTCCACTTTGATATTGTTTGTTTACAACAGCTTCCTCTGGTTTTTGTGTGTTTGTTAATGTGCCACCTTCTGTTTTCTTCTATGTTTTTATTGGTGGGCATTTTTGTGTTTATTTGCCAGGGACTGTTGTTTTGGTTTTACGATTAATGGCTATTTCAAATAATTTATTAACCTACCATACGCACCCGCCGCAAACTGGTAGCAGAGCGTGGTTGATTCACGTTCCGTTAGCAATGAGATTTAATTTGAAGTTACTGTATTTTTCGAAGAGTCTCGTTTTGTGTGGTTTGCTCTTTCAGTTAATTTTTTGTTGTTTGATAATGCAATTCTTAGTAATTTTTTAAAATATTTTGTACCGATTTTATTCTTAAATATATTACTAATCTTTATATAATAATGATTAATAATATGATGTTTGTATAGTTTATGTACGTAAGCGTGACAGCACTTAAAAACGTTAAGTATTAAGTTCTAAGTTAAAGTTTTACGTTGGTTTATATGTGTATTTCTCGCGATCTACTTTAGCGTTTCCTTTGACCTTCAAATCAGGTGGTAGTGTGACGTCGTGTTGTTTGACCTTGCACATCGGTATTTGGAGTCGTTATTTATTTCCATTCGTATTGAGAAATTTGTGGATATTTATTCCAATTGTTTTATTGCTAAAATCTTCATTTATATGTGTTTCTCTTCTTTGGTGTGTTTAATGTGTTATTTTGAATCATGTTTGCAGTTGTCTGTTTTAATACTTCTTAAATAACCTGCCCGACGACTTAATTTCTGTCTCGTTATTTTTATGTACTTAAATATAATATGTTTGTCTCTATCACGTCTGGTTTCCATTTTAAATATTTCAGAAAAGAATGTTGTTTTGTTTAGTTCTTTCCGTTGATGTACATGTAACTGACCTTTCTGTCGCTAGATGGTGTACGTAGCATCTTCTGTCTTCTTTTCCAAAGTTTCACGGCCGCCATGAATGTTGTGGTCGCATAGTAGCCAAATTCGTACTCACGTATTTCCATTTGGTAGCATTGTTTGTTTACTTTTTACGTTCGGCTTGCGTTTAATATAGTTTAGCGTTTTCATATTTTGTATTATGTATTCAGTAGTTAACTTTATCAAAGTAAGTGTGCTTAAAATTATATTTGTGTGTGTTTACATATGTTCAGGCAAGTTGTTGTTTATTTTAATTCTATTTTACGGATCGTGACTCGTTTGCATCTTGTGTAACAACTTATTTTTAATAATAATATTTTGATAATATTTTATATTCGGTGTCGTATTTGAATATGTGCACACATTCTTCTGTTCCATATTTGATTGCTGTAAGCTGAGTTTTAATTGCGGCCTTGAGCTGTCTTTCTCAGGTATTTTATATTTAGGCGTATTACTTGTTTCGCACTGCAGTGCATTACAATTTCTTTCTGCAGATTTTGGCTGTTTGTGTTTGTGCATTATAGTCTATTTGAGGCTTATACTATATATATTTGAACTTCTGTTTTGCTATTTGTGTATTCAAACTTTGGAATTATTTAGCTAAGGATTATTTCATGTTTGGTGCAGTAACTAACCTAGTGTGTTTATATTTCCATCTGTGCACATTCGTGTTTACCTTCTCAAGGTCTTATGTTGGTAAATTACAATTTTATTTTGAGCCTTCTATTAGGCCTAACTACTTAAACATTTCAGAACTAATGTTTTTTTAAAAACATTTGACAATTTTCATATGTTTTGTGAATTTGGTACTTGGCCTACATTAAATTTAGAATGTTTCTTTATTTGATTATATTTTTAATATTTCAGTGTTTTGGGTTACCTAACACATTTAAACTCTATTTGTCTATTATTTGTTTTGTTGTCTGTTTAGGGTCATTTGAATTGCTTTAGTAGTTTTAACCTTGCTTAATTTTCTATGGTCTTCTGTTTTAACGTTTAATGTGATGGTTTTAATTTTATTCTTTATTCCAGGTTTTCTTTCAAAAGCATAGATACTTGTTGTTTTGTTTTTGTTGACAGTTCTGATGCTTCATGTTGCTTCTTGGGTGGATTGGTTGGTTGCACTGATCTACCTGGAGTAGCTGCTTTTTTCCCCAGTGTGAACCCTGCAGTGGCACACTGTTTCAGCTGCCTCTGGTGGTATTGGTGTAGCTAGCTTCCTGCTCGATTGCTGCCATGTGGTACCAGGGTTTGTCGTCTCTCTTAGGTAGTGTCTTATCCTTTTGTTTTTTCTTGCTAATTTTGACAAAATTTTAGCATCATATTTTGATTTCTTTTATACACTTAGTTTATTTACTGTGGTTTTGAAAGCAATATATATTTACACACATATATTTTACATTTTAGCTACACATTTAAAACAAAACTTAATTAATTATTTGCATTGAAATTTAATGAAATTTTCCATTCTTATGAGTAATATTTAGTAAATTAATTCTTTTATTCATGATTTTAAATTTATTTGTAATACCTAAAATTTTTTTATCTTATGCTAAAATTTTGGCAATTTAACTTAAATTTTGTGTCTACTTGTTTTTGGGTTTTGGCTTCACGTTTCGGTACTTCGGTACTCCTGTTTTCACATTTGTTGTGAGCATGTTTTGTGTGGTTGTGGTATGGGACGCAGTCACTTCGAGTTGTTTTCTCCTTGAGACATCATAGACATTGCGATAGTTTTGGTCTTCTATAAAGAATTTTTTTATACTGTTGGGTCATATTTTATTTTCTGTCTCTTTCTTCTCTTTTTAGCGTGGTTCACTTATGGAATGATTTTGGTATGGGACTTTGTCGTTTCATTAGTGACCATACTTTGTGGCAACTTAACCTCTTCGCTGTTTATTAATTTGATTTTTACTATTTCTTTTGATCTTGTTTGTTGCCAGTAAATTTTGGTTGTCTTGTTTTGTGGGTTTTCAGTTCTTTTCAGTGTGGAACTTGTCTGGTGTGGTTGTTTTTTGTTGTTGGTGGATTGATCACCTGTCAGCAGCACTGAACACACACTTTTGGCTAGCCTAGCTAGTGACAGTCAGGACTTTTTGCTGGACTTGTGCCAGTTTTGTTGGGTTTTTGTCCTTTTGTTTTGTATCTTTTGTATGGAGTCATGTGTTTGTGGGTCTGCAGTGCCTCTTCACATGTTTTGTTCTCCTGGACACTTGGACAATGCCTTTCTTATGGTGTGCGCTGCCGAAAAAAACTGCAGTACTAGGTTTAAGTTTCTTTGTACATATTAGTTTGTTAGTTTGTTTGAAGGAGTCGTGATTTGGGCATTTCGTTTCCCTTCACGTTTTGCTTCTCCTTTTCGTTTGTTTGGGGTTGTGGGAAGTTTCTTGACACCCTGTTTTGTCCCTTTGTGGATTTTGTTGTCCTAGGTACTTGTTACCTCCACTCTGTTTTGTGCTGTCTGCTACACTTGCAAGCTACTGATTGTTTATACTTTAGTAAATTTAAAACTCTTCCTATTTCTTCTTTACATGTTTCACATTCTATGTTGATACTTATTATCATTGTTGAATTTATTCATAAAATATTATTATTAATATCATTCATACTGGTGTTTATTTATTATTATCAGTAATACATTTTATGTCTACATGTTTACTTTAGGTGTTCCTCTGTTTTCCATGTTAAAATGTCTCTTTTATTTTTGTCGACGCTAACGTCTCCTTTTAGGGCAGAAGTGTGTGCCATTTCAAATACGACACAACTTAAATAATATACATATAAATTTTTTTTTTATTTATGTTTCTTAAATTCAGCCAAATTATAATTTTTGTGTTGTTATTAACTTGTTTAATATTATATTAAAAATAATAAATTTTTTGAGGAATTTAATTTTATTAACGATATTTCAGATAGTTCACTTTCAATTACAGCTATTTTTTCTTGCTACATTACTTCGAGCCGACTCTAGTCGCGCTACAGTGTTTTTTCTTAGCAGGACAGTAGCTGCTGAGATTTACATTCATCTGTCAGTTGTTCTGTCGTACCACCGTCTTCATGCCACGTGCTGCTGCCGTTGCAGTGCGTGATTTCTGTGTTTCACCGCGTGATTTCAATGCAGATTAGCGATTCTGTTCACGTGATTGTCGCATGCTACTGTGCTTCAATGCGCATTTTGCCGATGTTGGTACTGTTGCTAACCATTTCGATGCTCTTTTGTTCAACACTTCTGCAGCTTCTTCCGTTGATTTTCTTAAGACTTTGCCGTCAACCACGTCAACCACCGTATCGTCAAGATGAGTGTGTTTGGTGTTCCTGCCTTTTTGGCAGATCTTGGCACTTGAGTTGCCATTATTTAACCTTTTTATAATGTAGCTAGTCAATATATTTTGACGTAGTAGAAAACTGTAGTGCTACATTTTTTTAAAAATATTTTATCGTGGTTGTTTCATCTATAATTTTGTTAAGAGATTATCTTCGCCCTCGTCTGGTGAGTAATTTTCCTACGAGAAGTTTTGTGTTATATTTAAACTATTCATCTTCTATAATATTTTTGATAATTTCTGTGTAGTGAGGGTTCGCGTCCAGGCCGATTCTCAACATGGATGATTCTCGCCTTGGAATATTCACGTCCCTGCCAATTTGCCTCTAGGCCTATTCACAAGCTGGACTATTGACGAGTTGTCCTGTAGCCTCTCTTACAGAAGTCCAGTCTTTCTGGCCTATTTTTGGGGCATTTTCTTCACCTTTTCGTCTTCTTTGTTTTGCTGCTGTAACTGGGAATCATGAAGCTACCCCAGTGTGCTGTACTCTTCTACTGCGAGACTTTAAACAGATAAGCCATAATTAAATTTGTATATTTTAATCCATAAATTAACAGCTGTCACACTTATTTTTTAATGCAATATTTGTACGTTTTTTAATAATTAATTTGAATTTGATAATAATTTAAAATTTTATAAGGCCTAATGGATGCATCCAATTTATTGTCATTTTTTTTTTATTAATTTATTACGTCATTATTCGGACGTACAGTATTTATTTAGCCTATAGAATGGGCATTTATTGTTTAGATAACTTTATTGTGAATTTAAGAAAAATAATAATTGTATAATCAATTCACTATTTTAATTTAACTGTGCCTGCAAGATTTGGGCTTTTTATAATTTCAGTACAATTTCAGTACTAATGGACTATTTATTTATCGATGTCAATAATGTTGTAAATTTTATTTAACAAAAGAAATAAAATGAAAACAAAATATTTAATATTGCAGTAAAAAAAATCATTTTGAGCAACCACAAATTTCAGAGTTCTCATTTAATATATTTTCATATTTTCCTCTGGTGTGTATTGTTTATTATGGCGAGTGAGCCTATTTAATTATTTAAATAATTATTTTTCTTTGCCCGTTGCATATGGTAATCCAACATTTATTTAATCGTTCATTGCTTCCACTTTGATATTGTTTGTTTACAACAGCTTCCTCTGGTTTTTGTGTGTTTGTTAATGTGCCACCTTCTGTTTTCTTCTATGTTTTTATTGGTGGGCATTTTTGTGTTTATTTACCAGGGACTATTGTTTTGGTTTTACGATTAATGGCTATTTCAAATAATTTATTAACCTACCATACGCACCCGGCGCAATATATCCAATTTTTGTACCTGAAGTCCTATCATGACTAGACAAGTGCACTTAATATGTATCACTTGGTTTTCATAAATAACAGTCATATTCATTTTTCCATACTACTGAACATTCCATGACTTAGAATCATCACACTGAGCAAAATCTGATGCTGTCAAGGTGCTCAGTCGTAACCTAACGAACATATAATATATTTTGAAGGTCCGATAAGTTACATATATGTCAGTTAAGGTACTCAAATAAATTTTCTCGAACACATCAACATTACCTCCTATTGCTACAATCCTGAAAGAAACTATCATTATTAAATACTCGGATAATATTGAATTTTTCAGTTTATATTATAAAAGAAATAAATATTATATATTAAATCTAACATTTTTTTCGTATATATACTAGTATATATGGCATACTTTACCTAGATGCACAATACAGAGATAATATTTTCCATCAATAATATATTCTGACCTATATCAGCACGATCATACAGACTTTTATTATACTCACACAAAAACTCACGCGCAGAGCGAGTTCATACACGAATATAACCTCACACATGTACTTACCCAGCAGAGCAAGTTCATATTCGATCATATCTAAACACACACACAACGCTTCAACAGAGCAAGTTATCACATGATCACGCACATTCACACACGCACACTTAAATCAGTGTATGTTCGTACTTGACATCAACTCTATGCGCGCACCCAGCTCACGTTATAAGTAATAAATAAATACCATTCCAGCAATGAAAAACGCCACTGTCACTATCTAATCCAAATTACTATTACAGGCATGTAGTTCTACTAAACCACACTGAATGTACACATTTCCAATCAGAAAAGTTAATTCCAACCCTTTATACCATCATATCTCTTTACCTTATTCCATTGACAGCTACCATACAATTAAGTTAGTGCTAGTCCTTAATACTTCATAAAAACTCTCACTCATATTGCACCGTACGTACAGCGTTCCAGTCCACGCAACACTTGCGATTTTCAGAAAATTTTTTACTAAATTCAATCTTCTTCACAGAATAGGCATAAACCAAGCTCAAATATTTTTGAGATTTTAACTTACAACAAGACTTCATATGTTTATTTGACTCGTTACTTTCGAGAGCGAGCCTGTAGCTTCCTAAAGAACTACATCTTGCCAGATGGTCTCATATACGGTGTTCTATTACAAAAGTTATCTGCGCCATTTCATTTCATATCTATGTGGATTTCATAACTATGCATATTTGATTAGTTTCCAGCACTCTCACATCAAGATAATGTAACCGAAAATAAACTTTATGCTCATCTATCATTATCATTTAAGCGAAAAAAATATTTTACGTACACTCATTGTACATGTACGCTTAATACTTATCACTGGCATGTCATGGAAGACTCTTCTGTCATAGGAACAAACTTCAAGACCAAGAAGAAGAAGAAGAATTAAATAAAATCATTTAGTCACTACTTCCTTTGTCAAACCTAAAGCTTAAAACGTATACATTTTGTAACATATTCATTTTAATAAACCAGTTGCAGTCATATTTATCAGTAAAATTTTCGTTATTTTCATCATTTGAAACCGAGTCCCATGTTACTTCTTAACATTGCCTGCTTGGCATTTTCGTATTTAAGTTATATTCCTATCATGTACAGTATAGTCTTACGCAAACGAGTTTTCATGAATGTATAATTCAAATAAATCTTACAGAAAATAACATCCATCTAACTTTTTTTTTCTACATAAATCACTCTAGTGTCAGTATTTTTCTCCAGAGTAAATAAATGTTACCTAGGAAAATAAATTATCAACCCAGGAGTCTATTGACTGGTACATTATGATTTTATTTCAGTCCCTAAGAAAACATACAAAATGGTCGTATATCAATAATCATATTCTACAGTCACCTATGTTGTAGTTGTTTTTGAAGGACAGTTTCTGACGTGAATGCTTATTCCTTGTTTATTCGCATATACAGCACTACAGTTATCACATGAGTAAGTCTTGTAGGCGATACCGAACTTGCAGTTGCTTTCTTCGTGTATGCGTAGAGCACAGAACCTGAGAACAGTTTACCGCAGTACTTGCATTCACACCCCGATGAAAGAGTAACATTTCCTTTGCATATTTTCCTGTGTCTAGTCAAGGTATCATTGCGAGTAAACACTTCATTACAGTTATCACACAGGTAAGTCTTGTACGATACACTACACATACAATGACTTTGTTCATGGCGACGAGCATTCGAGTGTGTACTAAGTAAATTCCCACAGTAGCAACACTGTTTCAGAGAAGTATGCACATGATTTCCAGAGAACACTTCCGGCTGAATGGTGGCCACTGATACAGATGGCATGTCTTCGATCTCCGATGACATCTTCTTAACGTTTCAGTTTTACACAAGCGTGACTCGAGTCGACACAATCACGGCCGCCGGCACCCGCCCCCTCCCATTCCTAAGCCTACCTGACACCTTACCGGCCGTAGGTGTAGTGTGATCAGTCTCTGTCTCTGTCTTTCTCTCTCTCTCTCGCTCTCTGTCTGTCTCTCTAGCACACACTTCCAGCAGTCTCCAAGCGAATAAAGTATATGTATTTAAATTAGATCGATCTGATTTAATTTTTAAAAAAATGCGATGTTATTGAAAATAATCAAATATACGTGTTAGTATCTTTTAAAAAGATTTTTTTTTTCGCAATTGTTAACCTTGACGAATTAAATTGGAAATGTATACTAGGACTTTGAATAAACAGAAAAGACGATTCAATCACACAATATATTCGTTTTTCAAAGCTTGGACTGGTTACACAAAATATACCAACAGTTATTTAAAACATGTATTAGTGGTTTTAATAAGTATTCGGTATTATACACATGTGAAGACACCAACAATTATCAGCATTATAAATACGAAACAAATGGTGTTTACCACGTATACAAATGTATAGAAAGGTTACAAATATTGTTTAATGTTAGGAAAATAATAATGAAAATTATTTCTTTTTTTTTCTTATTTACACTACACCACGCACAACAGATTTTAAATAAGTGTTATTTACAGGTAACCCTTTGGTAATAAAACATTTCTTCTAATTAAATTTGTATTGGATTTAAATTTCTTTTTCTGTACATACATACATACATTTGAATTTCAATAAATGTGTGTCCCCGCCAACTACCTCTCTGAACTCATTTCATGACTGGTAGGGATGATGATGATGATTTAAGTAAATTGAAAGCTACAGAGTCGCTCTCGTTCAACATGAATTTTTACACGTATCATGGGTTATAAAAAAACCAAATTCTCAAGGCTTCTGAGTTACATTGAGCACAAAAATTATTTTTTTCTCACAGTAGCGAGGTTTACCAGTGTACATTTCAACAAGATTACTGGATGTAGCGCTCTATAACTTCTTATGTACAGCGATAGTTTTCATGCTGTTCGAGCACACACACGTAACACAAGCTTTTACCCATTTCCGTTTTCAAACACTGAGGAATCTTCACTTAAGGTGTAACCCAAGACAATGAGTAATTGAGTGAATTGAAACCCACCTGATTCCATGTTTCTGATACGTTTGCAGTCGATACAATTGTTATGATGTACGGCTCAGATGGTCCCAGGGGCTCGAAGGTGAAAACTTTTGTCACTGTCCGATATTGATACCTGCTTGATGGTGAATGTGTCTTGCGAACGAAAGCCTTGGATATTACTGTACATGTTACTGCGTGCAATTTACTTGGGATAAACGTCACTACTCGGTCTCGCAGGTAGGCGTCTTTGGAGTACTGTTGTCACTAGACGTGATGCGGACTATAGTGGATGAAGTGCTGGTCGTTGACGAGCGTCGTAGCACCTTGCACCAACTCCTGCGATGTGGCGGGTCTGGAAGCGAAGTATGGTCCCCGGATACACTCCTTGCATGGAAAACAGTCGATAATGTCTTCGGATTCTTTTAGATGATCTGGTAGGAACTTGTACACTGATGGTACCTCGTGCGGAGTGTAGACGAGAAGAAATTCTTTTGGCAAGTACGGTAGCTCGTTCTCCCTGTCTAGCAATGTTAAAGATTTGTACCTTCCATATGCCACCATAGGAGATAATATTTTTTGTCCTGCTGAACAGCAAGCATACATTTCATCTGGAGAGATGTTAATACTGGTGAAGAACACGCTAAGTTGACGGGTTTTTTATGGTATTTGGCACTGGATGTTATGATTACAAAAGAAATTGATGATATTTTTAAAGTGTCCGATGGGTGTTATAAGAAATTGTATAAATACGCATTCGAAAAGGTACTGTACAAATGTACTGTATTAAGAATTTATAGCAATTTGCTTTTTAATAAATGAAGCTGGTGAATGGAAGCCCATAAGACATTTTCGATAAACAACACAAAGTTCGTTTGCACACACACTTGTACTCACTTCAGTCCAAGGATCAGTCTCTGCTATTGATGTAAATGTATGCCAAACGCCCGTACATCTCTCGTGGCATAGTAATGGGGTTTGGAGCTTCCCTCCAGTAATTTCGTGTTCGAACTCACATTTTTTATAGTCATATTTTGTTTTGATGATTAGTTCAGAAGCTTCCTTCTTCATATCTTGTATCGATATGGGGAATGTCATTCTAGGCCTACAAAGACCTACAGCACACTCGTCGGTGTCACAGTCTCGTACTGTTAGCGAAACGACTGATCCATCGTTGTATCTTCTCTACATATGGAAATGTATGTAATTTCCACATCTTTCAACAACGTGTTTTACGAATGCTTCTGGGGTGTACGTAGCTCCGTGTAACACTACATCGACAAAGTCGTATTCTTTCAAAGGGTTAAATGTGTCTTTCTGACTGGGGGCAAGTGTATGTACTTGCTGTGGCATCGGTCTTGAAGAAAGGTATACTTCGCACGTAAAATGAGAGCACTGTGAAGACCATTCAGGAAATCCTCGTCTTTGCACAACATGTGTATGTCCGTTACATTTCTCTCTCCATTCGCACACTGTTTTGCTTCCTGTGAAGTGTGTATGTGAATGAGTTATAGGCACGAATTTCAGTCACTTTTTCACCATTTCGCTGTAGCAACAAGTCGTCCAGTGTGCACGGAAGTACTGAGTCTGGACGAATATTAAAAACGTAACATTCATCGTTGTCGCATGATAGTTCGTCTTGTACATAGTATCCTTCGTATGAATCGTAACACATTACCAAGTGAATATCGCCATCACAGAACTGAATTTGTAAAACTCCTTTAGCATTTTTAAAACATACTCTTCTGTAGCCCACCATTACGTCCGTGTACTGGAATGTGTCTTCTGATCTGAATGGTGTGTATGTAGCAACGGTAAACTCACCCATTTCGGTGTCTTCGTTACTGAAGTCGTCGGAGAGTTCCGAACTTGAAGGGCTCGGTGGTGACATGAAGTTGCTTGTAGAGTTCACTGGTGGAAGATGGTACATGTTTCTTTTGGTCTGTAGGTTCTGATGAGTCCAATAAATTTTCGCTTTTCCCTGGTTCTTGACTTTCTCGATACTTGTGTTCTGTGATGGTGACCTTCTTCACATCAGTTGTAGACCACCGGAACTCTGTGTGTGGCTGCCAATGAAGAACGGATCAACTCTTCTCTTCCAGCTTTAATGCAGAACAATTAAAACTTCTTTCCGACACAGTTAGAACAAAATACCGGCGCCGTAGAACAGTACGTTAACTATACGCACTTCGTCGTGTCTTACTGGTTTGCTGATGCACGAGTGCAAATGAACGGTTATACTTTTAACTAAAATTGAACAAACCACGATATGAACTGAACTCAAAGAGGTAGAAGACGGAGACTGATCGTTCCCTTCTGTTACGAGGGTTTATAAAAGTGTAGAAATATGAGAAAGAGGGGAGACAAGTGACCATTAGAATATGAGAGAAAGAGGTCTACCGACCAATCATATGAAAGGTTAAAAGGGGAGGGGCATATAAGGTGTGATGAGAAGAGAAGGGATACTAATAAACTGTAAGTACACAGAAACTTATTTAGGTGATGGTTGGGAATATGTTAAGATATAAAATTTAGGCATGGAGGGGGGAAATCGTATGTAATTTACTAGCTTATTTGGGCTAAGGAGAAGGACAGTGTATAAAGGTAAATGTATTCTAACGAGAAGGGGAACGGTAGCTTGTGATTGGTTACAGTAAGAGAAATAATGTTGTGTGGGGAAAGAGGGCTAGCTTCTTATTGGCTAGTGGAAATGGTGGTGAGGGAAATGGTACATAAAGTAGAAGGGGAAATATAATAATTTCTTGGAAAGTTCTAAGGGGGGAAGGGGAGGAGGGGGGGTAGTAGCTTGGGCGGGTAATAACATGAACATCAGTGAGAGGGGAAATTAGGAGGGGGGAAATTTATCACGTGACTAACAGCCAATTAAAATAAAGGATGGGATAGGAGTGGGGAGGGGGGATAAGTTAATATATACATGTAAAAAGTGGTGAGGGGGGTCGTCAGTGTGTCGATGGAGCTCGTCCGGATAAGAAGTGTCGGTAGTTGATTTAATTAAATAACATTTATATAAAAAGTTTTTTTATTAAATCGTTTTTTTATTAAAAAGTTTTTTATTAAATAGTCTTTTACTAAAAAGAATTTTATTTAAAATTTTATTTATTAAATACGTGCTGAGTTATAATGGAATGCGAAATCGAAAATTTTTCGGAAGAAACACCAAGATGTCGGCCGGAAACAAGATGGCGTCCGGAAACAAGTTGGAGGTAATACTTTTTTTCGAAATTTTTCGGAATTTTTTGAAATTTTGAAATTTTTAATTTTTTTGAAATTTTGGAAATTTTGGAAAATTTGAGTAATTTGACACTCAAGGTCAAGGTCAAGGTTAAAGGTCAAAGTCATCCAACATGGCGGCCGGGGACGTGACGTCACATCATGGTGGGGGGGCTCTCCACTCGGTCGGGCTCCTCACTCCGAATCCTTGTGCCTACTTCGGCTAAATCTATCTACTTATACCTACATCTTTCTCGCCCAAGCCATTACTTTGTGGATAATTAGGGCTCCTCAGTCTCACTTCAAAGTTCCAGTGGTTTGCAATCTCCCTAAATAGCTGACTGTCAAAAGGACATTGTCTGCCCCTAGTATATCCGGACTGCCGTGTGTGTCAAATATGCCTTTGAGAGCCCTGATCACACTACTTGCTGATTTGTCTCCTATGCCTATTATCTCTAGCCAATTTTATTATGCATAAATGACCACTAAATATGACGCCCCTCCATATGTAAAAATATCTGCAGCCACTCTTTCCCAGGGCCTACTGGCAATGGGCCATTGGTGTAGAGGCTCTTTACAATTCTGCCTGCTGTATTGTGCATGCACTGAACACATCTTAACAAATCCCTCTATGTCCTCATTCATCCCAGGCCAATCTTACAACTGCCTAGCTATCGCCTTGGTCTTTTCAATACCCATGTGGCCTTCATGAGCTTGTTTACATATGCTTACCTTTAGTTCTCTTGGCACTACAATATTATTCCCCAACATCACTATCCCCTCCCATTCTGACAATGCTTCTTTAGTCTTCCAATATACTCCTAATTCCTTATCTACAGTTCCCTTTGCTTCTGGCCAACCCTGTCTGCAATAAAACTCAACTTGTTTCAATTGGCTGGCATTCCCTGTTTCTGTTTGAAACTGCTGTTTTTGTTTGTTTGAAATAACTTAACTGTCAATAAGTACTCGAACTGCCATTACAACTTCCTGATCTGTGTTGAGACCTGATTCTACTATGCTAGCTCTGGACAGTGTGTCAGCAATGTACTGAAGCTTGCCTGGTATGTAGCAAACCTTTAAGTCATAGGCCAGCATTCTTAGTCTCAATCTTTGCAATCTCGCTGACAAACTATTTACATCTCGTTGCCAGATAGCTACCAACGGCTTGTGATCTGTAAATATTGTGACAATGGGATGCCCATAAATGAAATTATGAAATTTTGTGGCTGTAAACTGGATGGCCAGAAGTTTTTTTCTATTTGTGCATACCTTACTTCGTGTACATTTAAGCTACGTGAGGCATATGCAACCGGGTGCCCTTTTTGCATCATTCACGCTCCTAACCCATCTTTGCTAGCATCTGCATGCATCTCAATGGCTACCTTTGGGTCATAAAATGCAAGTACAGGTGCATGACAAAGTAGGTTTTTTAACTCATTGAAACAGTCCCTGTGTTCTGGCTCCCACTTCCAGTCTACATCCTGCCTAGTGAGTCCCCGTAGGGGAGCAGATACCTGTGATAAGTTTGGAATGAATTTGCCAATGTACTTTACCATCCCCAAGAATCTGAGTACATACTCTTTAGATTATGGTTATTTCATACTCACAATTGCCTGTATGTAAGCCTCATCTTTTCTTACACCTTCCTTACAAAATATTTGCCCCATGAATTTTACTTTATGTTTTTTAAACTGTACCTTATTGGGGCTAAACTTTATATTGTATTTCTGAGCTCTGTCTATAACAGTGGCTAACCTAACATCGTGTTCCTGTTCTGTTCTCCCTGAAATTATAATGTCATCAAAATATATTTGCACACCAGGAAAATTCCCAAATACTTGAAAGATATTTCTTTGGAACACTTCAGGAGCTGACTTAATACCAAAAGGCATTCTCAGAAACTGATACCTTCCAAATGATGTCCCAAATACACACAAGTCAATACTATCCGGATCAAAAGGCACTTGGTAGTAACCATATTTCATATCCAGTACAGTAAAGTAACTATTTCCACTCATGTTTGCTGCTACATCTTCTGCAGTAGTAATAACAAAATGCTCTCGCTTGATAGCTAAGTTAAAATATTTTGGATCAAGGCACAAACGTAAATCCTTATTTGGTTTGTCTGCAATAACCAAGGCAATTACTCAATCAGTAGGTTTTTCAACCTTTTTTTAATACCCGCATAGCCTCCAATTCACTTAATTTGTCCTTTAAACTATCCATAAAGCCGTATGGTACCTTTCTTGTGGCCTCTATATGTGGCCTAGCATTTGGATCAATTGTTATTTTGTGCCCTGATGGAAAACATCCCAACCCTTCAAAACATCTTTGTATAATTTTGTACCCTCTGTGAGTGACCCAAAATGTGTTGTGTTAACAGCATTTACACGACTTAGCAAGTTCAATTTTACATAGTCCTCAAGACCCAACAACACTGGTTGGTTTACAACATCAACTACAATAAACTGTACAAGTATGTCTTTATCCACATTCCTTGATTTGCATGGTAATTCGACAGTACCTACTACCTTTGTTTCGAAATCATTGTTCCCATATGACCGAATAGCAGTTTTTGTCTTTTTGAGTGTACCTACATCTATGCCTAACCACTTTAACATGTCCAATGGCAGTACTGATGTTTCTGCTCCCGAATCCAACTTGATATGTAGGGCATGCTGATCAATAACTCTAATTGTTTAATACCACGCCTTTTTCTTTTCCAAATTCCCTTACTGAGCTAACACACACACTGTTATCACTATGGCAATCCTCCTCAGCTTGTGTTTGTGAAACTGAATTTACAGGCCTACCTTGAATCCCTCGATTTGGCTCCATACCTCTCACCTGCCGACACACCTTCGCAAAATGATTAAGCTTTTGACACTTTGCACATACTTTGTTGAAGGCTGGACACTTCCCACGGATATGTACGTATCCACAGTTGCCACACTGTGTTTGCTGACTGGAACCCTTTGACGATTCACTGTGTCTGGACCGTGGCCCCATCCTTGGTATTGACTGAGTCGGATCCACTGCTGCGGTGCCCCCCGGTGGCGGTATCACCTCCTGCAGAATCTTGGTTTGCTGTTTGGTAACTTCCACTGCCTTACAATACACACTGTCTTCTGCTAGTCAAGATCTGGTTCTCTTTACAACCATTCTTGGAACTTTTTATCGTGTATTCCAATTACAATTCTGTGTCTTATCATTGCCTCACTATCGCCGTAGTCACACGATTTAACAGCTATTTGCAAGGCTGTCAAAAATCCATCAAACTGCTGTCATTCTTCCTGAGTGATGGTCCTGAAATTATAACGCTCCATGATCACGTTTTTTTAGGTGTACAGTACTGTTCAAATTTTTGGACAACAGTACTATAGTTATTTTTTTCTTCGGCCTTCAAATTGAAATTGTTGTACAGCTCTAGGCCATCATCACCAACGAAACTCAACAACAGCGCCACTTTAGTTACATCATCTTGCTTATCCTTTCCTGCTGCCTTCAGAAATATCGCAAACCTTTGTCGGAACCTTTTCCAATAGTCCGCCACATTGGAAGATATGTCCAGCTAATCGGGCGGGCGATAGAAGCCCTTCATGTCGACGACATATAGATTGACCTCGCGATTCACACCTGACACCATGTTTTATCTCTAATAAATGACTAGTATTTCCTGTACTTCTTGTCTTTATTTTACATACTCTTTGCAGTCTCTTCTTGTTGTCCCACCATCTTTTTGCCACATGCCTATGGCCACTGTAGTGACCACACGGCCAGATCTATTACACATAACACAGAAACTAACATCCCTGACCATGTTGGCCTTAGATATGAGATTTTTAAATGTTTTGCGTAGCCATCACTGTTTGAGATTATGTAACTGGTAGCTGTGAAGAGAGAAAGTTGTATCTTATGTGTTTGTAATGCATGAGGTAATGGGTGATGTGAATAAAATTGTGACTCGTCGAGTGTCTATTCGAACCGTGAGCGATAAGAGTTGCACTCGGGTACATCTTGAATATAACGTTCAGACTCGAACCACCTAATGAGTGGACACTCGTGACATGACTCACTGCGAGCCTCCGCAGTAGCAGGCTCACCATAGCAGAGTGCACACCGAGAGAGTTACCAAGGCAGATTTTATGCCAATTAGCGCACGTAAAATTTACAATGTTCGTAGAAAATCTCGAGAAGAGGACTACCGTTCTTTTTACAGGTTCAATAAAGGTAGTGTTGAGTGGATTGCGAACCATTTTTTGGAGGAGGAAGTAAGTCGTCGTGGGGGTGCTGTGTCAAATATTAACCGGATGAAAGTGTTTCTGCGGTATATTGGTGATCCGGGGTTTCAAGTTGGCGTTGGTCAAGTTCTACGAATACACAGATCAACTGTCTGCACGATTATTTCGTCCGTACAGACATCAATTTCGAGGAAGACGTGACTGTGGGTACATCTCCCAGAAACCGTACAGGAAATGGAAATGGAGAAAACTAAATGTCAGACAAAGAACAGATTCCCACAAGCAATCGGAGCAATAGACAGCACCCATATACCCTATTAAGTACACGGGGACGAATACATATATAGGAAACGATACACAAGTGTTAACGTGCAAGCAACATACATTGGGTCAGACGAGTTCACCAGTGCTGATGCTTCTTGGCCTGGTTCCGTCCACGACCACAAACTTTGGAAGAATTAAGATATTTATCGATTCATTGAGGGAATCACAACAGGAGCATTTTTGCTTGCAGATTCCGGATACGAAATAGCCCCCTGGTTTATGTGAAGCCATTTCAGTATCCAGCCAACCCTGTACAAATGTCATTCAACAGATGTTTAACGTGGGAACGGGTTTGTATTGAAAGATGTTATGGATAACAGTAGTAGGAAAAAGGGGCATCCAGAACACTGGCTCCTGGCTGAGGAGCAACGGAGCAGCCGCTGCCATCTTGGATTATGTCATGGCGGCCATTTTGTTGTGCACGGCGGACATTTCGTCACATGTCATGTCACATATATCATATGTCACATTATGTCATATCATATCACATCATGTCACATGTCATATCACATTATGCCTAGTGTCTTATGTAAATACCATATGTTATGTCTTACGCCATATGTTATGTCTTATGTTACATCATATGTTAATTCATATGTCATGTATCTTGCTGTGTCCTCCATATTGTTTCCAGCAGTCAATTGTTTGAGGGAATTTTTCCCTGTAGGAGGGAATTTTTTCTCTCGAAATTTCCCTGAGTCACCGTCTGCTGGAGAGGTCATGTTTGTTTCCATCATTGGCTACTAGGTGGCGCTACTGTCGCAGTTTGTTTCCTATCATTGATTGTTAGGCGATGCTGCAGTCAACATCCGCCATATTTGCTCCTGGATGTGTGCCGCCATGTTTGTTGCAACATCTACATAGCTGTCTGCTAGTGTGCTCTAATATCGCTATTCATGTAAGGTCGAAGTTGCTTGTGTTTGTATATGAAAGAATAGACCTTACGATTTTATTTTTTAGCAAGTTAAAAATACTTAGATCGCCTGGTCTTGGTTCCGAACTTGCAACCTTTGTGTTATTAGACATGTGCCTTAGCCCACTTTTTTTTATTAAAAATGCTTGGTGCAGTGACGATGCTGATGCTTCCGCATCACCACTGCACCAAACATTCCCCCCTTTAATGTGATTTAATTTGAGTGACCCCAGTACGTTTCGTGAGACAATTTGTATAGTGTCAATTTTTGAGACCCAAACGGACAAACACAAATTTACACCCAGTCAGACCTGGGAATCGAACCCAGAACCACCCGCACCAAATCCGGCCGCTTAACAAACTGAGCCACGGGGGGGGGGGATCGGGTAGCCCACTAAGCTACAAATACATTGACGATAGGACAAGGTTGAATATGGTATACATAAAAATAACTTTTTCGTAACTTATAAATGTTCACACTTAATTTATTTTCATTTAAATTATTAGTACACCTATGCCTTATTTATTTTATATATATATATTAAATAGTACTAACTATTTATATCCTACGAATCCTAAAAATGGGCAATTGAATCATATTTATATTATATAAAATAAATGCATACACGAAACCTCAAAGCGGGCAATTGATTCATTTTCATACGATTCAATTAAATAAATACATGAACTCAACATCTGAGCTAATACAAAAAAAATTACGAGTACCAACCAAGACCTTAATGTGTTATACACAGAACTATGTCACCACAATCATATTATTCATTCATGATTATTACAATTTTAATAATATTAAAACCTTTTTAGTAATATTTTGCAGATAGTAGTGTACTATGTAAAATATTGATTGAGTGTAGAAGGACTGTTGCATCTGATGCTCTTTAAGAAAAAAGTTATGACAGGCATATGAAATAATGTATCACAAACACAATGTTAATTTTAAAAAATAATAATTTATTGAAAAGTATTCAAATATATACAATAAATATTTACAATTCTGGAGGTGTCTGTGGCAGGTCATCTTCTACATTGAAAATTTGCTAATTTTATCAGAATGTCCAATATTCTCGCGCACAGACGAGCGAAATGACACTTGATGTAACAGAATAAACTTCCAGAAATTTCAGCTTCGTTTTCACTTGCAGACTCGTCATTACACGTTGCCTCTTCCATCTTGACTGATAATTAAGAATTACCTTCACTGGCATATATTTACTTTTTTCTCTTTTGTAATAACTCGTCAGAAAAAAATTGCCAGTGTGAAATTAATTTCTTGCAACAGTTTTTCTCTATACACAGGATACAAATGAGAAGCAAAAGTTCATTCCTTTATACAAAGCAAGTGTAATTCGCTTCATTTATATGCAATGTCTGATTGCTGAATCCAACTGTCATGGCTTGTATTAAACACTAGCCACCTAACCAACACTTAAGGCCAATTTGTCCCCGCCATCTTGTTTCAGGTTTCCGATACTTACACATCTGTTGTGTGTTTAGAGAATCATTTCTCTTCGTAGCTGAAATAGTTCCGCAGATTCACGAAGGAGAGCAGCACACTCGCATACTTGATCACGTGGTGTTAGTCAACTCCTCGCATCCCTCCCCACATCTTTATCCTTGTTACTCTTTCCGGTCTCTCACCCCTCCCTGGGGCGGTTACCGGTCTCTTTCCATCACACCATTCCTTTCATAGGATCTAGCATTGTTGCCAAACCTGGCACTTCACGTACGGTGCAAGCGAGCTCTTGAGTCCCCGGCGTGTATGCATTGTCCCTCGTAAACGTCATGTACGCTACTGTAACACAGTGGCAAACACGTCCTAACTTACGACGT